>SNQJ01S0058309.1:21577-43178 GCA_010110895.2 Picea sitchensis | reverse complement strand
TGCAAAGGATCCATGCCCCCAAGTCCAATACTAGGATTTGCGTTATTCATTGGAATGGAAGATGAAAGTTGTGATGTCATATTTGGCATACCAATGGAAAAAGGGTTAGAGACCGAAGGAATAGATTGATTATTATACCTAGGTGTACCAAAAATAGACCCAAAATGGTTCGTCCCTATAGGTTGAGTAACAATCCCAGGTTGGAAAGGAGTGATGACGAGAACTTCTAGCACTACAACTGTAGTGTTCAAAGGTGTAGAAGGAGTTACATTAACTACAGTAGGTATGGGAGTTGAAGGAATCCTAGTATCTTTCTGACTCGACTCATTACTCATACTTGTATGATCACAATTCTGGTAGGTGGAGGTGTGCGTACCACGATTGATAACTTTATGCCTCTTAGAAGGCAAAGACTCCAAATGCGATGGTAACTTCAAAAAATGATGAGACCTACGAGGAAGCTGGTCTGACTCCATGGTGAATCAAGACTCGAGATGTAAAACAAATCCTAAGGCCAACTAACAATAAAAAAGCACACCAAAAAAAAAAAGAGGCCAATATGCATACAAACATGATATAGTGGTTGAAAGGGGCCTCCCTCACTAGAGTAGGTATGCCTCGCCCAAGAGGAGCCTGAGACTCCCTTCAAAATATTGGAGGTATCAAAATTAGTTATAAGGGCCCTCATGGGTTTAACAATGCATTCAGTCAGATCCCCCCGGAGAGGTAATCATCCATAAAGGTTGTGTGTTGTTCGACCCTTATCTGACTCAGGGTACCTGCAAAATAACCCTTGCAAGTAACCTATGTGGCTACCTATGTCAAGCAACTAAAGACACCACGATATAATAAATGCACAGGAGAAAAGTCATAAGTCAGGTCCACCGTATGGGCAGGGTAAAAAATCCTGAGATCTTGAAAGCACCGCCTCTCACAGAGGTAAAGGCACTAGCAAGACCCCCATATACGAATAGATCCCCATAAATATCTATAACGCTAAGAAGGTATTAGAGGTATATCTCTGCAGCCAACTTCGCGTGACCTCGTTCTTAACTCCAGTGTGAGGGAATCCTCCTAACATCAACAATTATACAATGGATTTCACCACTCCCTTAGTCAGACACATATGTTGAGTTTAATATCCTTGGAGAAGTATACTCACAAAATCCTATTCCAAGGCTCTATATATTAATCTAGTTTGTGTACCATGAAAGATAAAATTGTTTCTAATCAATTTTAAATTAATCAACGTTACTTTTAATGGATTTGTTTACTCAAAAGATGTGGTTGTGAAACTAATGATGTTATGACTCAACAAATAAGAGAAATGAATATGAATATAATGAAAATTCCTAACTTCAATTCTCAAAAAATGATAAGTTTTTCATAAATTCAATTTTCAATTCAACTCTACGATTTCGAATAAGATGCAATCTTTCTATACATGCATCAAAATTATTCTTCTCAAATATGGTGTTGTTGAAATCCATAAGAAACATTCATGTTTACTACTACAACAACCAAGAAAATATGAGATAAAATTTCATATTTTGGGAAAAAGTTGAATTTTCTTATGAAATAAATTTGAATTTCTAAATAAAATTGACATGATATTGTCTCATGATGACTGTATGTTTGTGATACAGATGAGATGATGGTATTAAATCTAGAATGCTTGGGGAGAATGGCTATTGTTGGGACATTGGGGCCTTAAATTGCAGATCCATAGTGGGGGTCTGGTAATGAGTTGGCACTCTCCTTGTGTGTGAAAGCCATGGCAAGATGGATTGTTGAAGGACTGTGTAGTCGTGAAAGGATTCCTAAACCTAGAAGGGTGAGTGCAACAAGGAAGAGGAAGCTCAATAATGATGGAGTGAGAAAAATTCTTTCTTGAAGCAGCTCTATGGAATAGAGAAAACAAATTCCAGTTGAAGCATGCATACATGATTCTGGTGCTTGGAAAGTAAAGCACCAAGAGGATAACAAACTTCAATATCAAAGGTATGGATATTTTTTAATATTATTTTATTGTACATTGTATATAATGCACTGAGGACAGTGCATAAATAATGAGGAGGGGAATGTAATACCCCTAGGTTGAACCCCAATTGTAAACGTACATATGTTTATAGGTTGGTGAGCCAGGATACTATAGGCCAGAGTGTCTATGTGATTATTAGGTCAGAGAGCATAGATGCTAAAAGGCCAGTGAGCTTATTATTGTAATATGTAAACACTCATATTATTAATAAAATAAATCACTGTTGCATATTGACCCAACAAAAGAGTATGGGGGGGACAAACTCCACTATAAAGGGAAAGGGGGGCTAAGAGTCTAGGGAAAAAATCTAAGCTAAGGGGGATTAATCCCAATGCAATATTATATTAATATTCCTTAAAATCAAAGTTATATATATATATATATATATATATATATATATATATATATCATAAGTTCTAAGGATGGGGAAACATGTCACCCAAGTGGGGACAAGGTAGTTCCCAACATGACAAGTGTCAAGTTGGGAACATGCATACTTACAGTGGACTTTTAGTAATTTTTTCTATTATTCACCCATTATTCCATCAATCTAGGGGATCCTCTATACACACTATGTAACTATTATCCATAGCGGCATTTAGAAGCTGGGAAGTAGTTTTTGGGTAAAACTGAGTTGAAGAGTTGGGTTGTCAATATCATGTTTTACTGAAGAAGCAAGTTGTCAGGCCCATGTGCGAATGAAGAAGCGGGTTTTCAGGTCCATGTGCGAATGAAGAAGTGGGTTGTTAGGCATGTGAGCATTCTCTCTAAGTGAGATAAATGTTAGGAATTTATTCCCAAGGTGCCAAGTTGCAGCTACAGGGCTCTGAGACTTCCTGTACGACCTATTTTTGAAGCCTGAGAAGGGAATTGAGGCAGTTGAAGGAATGTTGAGTAGAGAATGGGCACACTTCTTGGGGTGGGACATGCATGTGGGGAATTAGGGACTATAGGTTGTCTATTAGAGTTGGCACCCGAGTTTGAACATTATGATTAATGACAGACCTTATCCTGTCTTAGGATTCCTTTTCCTTGGTGGAGCTTTAGACCCAGCTCAAGGGTGAACCACTGTTGAGAGTTATGAACAATGAAGTCTATGGCTGGGAGGAATGTGGAAGGTTTGCACGCAGTTGGTGTTTTATTTACCAAAGATAAGTGTCTCTATGTGTTTGTTTAAATTTATGTGTAAATGTTTAGGTGTTTTTTATTATGGGTTTTTCCTGTATATGTTGTTTATAATATTTGTTGTTATTCTACATTAATTTGTACAATTGCAGAGGATAATCAGTTAAATAAAATGGTATCATAGTTTACAAAAACATATATGTGTTCATATAATGAGTATTATTTTATTGTATCTGTTGTAATTATATTTACATGTGGTTATTGTGTGTAATGTATTTATTTATGTTGCTTAAATTGTATATGTACGCACCGGTTATTGTATGTTATTATTTTGAATAACTCTGTTTTTATGCCAAGCAGTTCTATTTATTAAAACTATTGGTATCAAAGGCCAAAATTATGATGTGGCATTTCCTAGCAGGGAGCTAGGGATGTTACACAACTTCTCCCCAAAAACTAGTAAAGAACCCTTTGGCCTAAAGCAAATGTTATGACTTTTTGAGTAAGGTCCAATTGTCCCTTTTAGAAACATTGTTTGGTAGAGCTGTGTAAGGTACATGTCTCTACCAATATATATCATGATGTGATAGGAATCTATCAAATGGTTTTCCTACATATTCTCCCCCATTAATTGATCTTAAACATTTCACAAGTCGACCACATTGATTTTCAGCTAGTGCCATAAATTGCATGAAATTTTCAAAGAAATGATCCTTAATATTTAAGAAATATAATCAAGTGTACCTAGAAAATTCATCAATGAAATTCAAAAAAATATTCCTTGCACCTACTAATGATGGTTTGCAAAGGGAGCTTATATTATCATGGACAAGTTCCAATTGAGTATTTTCTCTCTAATCCTTCCCTATTTCAAATGCAACCTAGTGATACTTCCCAATAACACACCCTTCAAATACATCATAAATCGTAACAACCCTAGGTATTCTAGAAACCATGCCATGCTTTTCCATTTGATTCATACTTCAAAAATTCAAATGTCTAAGTATTTCATGTCAAATTCAACTCTAGTTGTTATCTTGGCTATGAGTGTGATAGGTCATGGATATTTTCTAGAAAAGTCATGGGACTTATACAATTTGTCCTTAAGGTCGAGAACGGTAAGGTACCAGATCTATTATAATAGATAAAAATAGAAATATTGCATAGAATAAAAGTGGAACAACACAATAGATGAAATCGCAACACCAAAATAATACCTTTATTTATAGGAAACAATGTTCACTTGCCTCTTCGAGGGGGAAACCTCCTGCAGAGAAGAGATTTATTACAACAATTATCAAGATATGACTTTGCATGCCTTTGACTCCTATTTATACTAAATCTATCTATCAAAAGAACAATCTAGAAGAATTTCTAGAAGTGGAAGCTTCTATTAGGTCTTCTTACATTTGACTTATTCTTCCTTATTACTAGGCCTTATTAATATTGGCCTTTATTACATGGAAAATATATTATTCTACCTATGTGGGGGGTTAGGGAGGTTACATCCCTAACATTCCCTCCCCCTTAAGAAAAAACCTTGTCCTCGAGGCTTGAGATGAGGAAATTGTTGCAGAATGGTCACTAGCTCCTAGGTCACATCAGCTGGAGTTGTATCTTTCCATTGGACTAACACTTACTTGATTGTGAGCTGACAGAGACAATGCTCACACTAGTCCAAGACTGCTTGTGGTTGCAACCAAATGGATCCTTCTTCATCCAACTCAAGAAGGTCGGTTTGAGTTTGGCACTTAGTTACAATCACCTTCTTTAAGCAAGAGACATGAAAAATAGGATGGAGCTTAGAATGACTGGGAAAATCTAAATAATAGGCCACCTATCCCACACACTTGAGAACTATATAAGGACCATAAAATTTGGGCGTCATTTTCTGAGAATGGTCAGCCTTGAGTGAAGTCTACTTATAAGGTTGCAGTCGAAGAAAAACCTAGTCCCCTTCAACAATTTGACATTCTGAGCGACCTTGATCTCCTTGTTGCTTCATTCGATTCTGATCCATGAACAAATTCTCTTTGAGGGTGTGGAGAATACCCTCTCAAATTGTAAGAGTTTGGTCAACTGCCTATACCTTCGAGATGTCGGTCATGTATCATAGAACTGAAGGTGGATTTTGTCCATAGATTGCTTCAAAATGAGTCATGCGAGTAGTTGTATGGTAAGAAGTGTTGTACCACCATTCAAATAGGGGTAACCATTGATCCCACTGATTTTGTCGTTCAGATGAAAAACACCTCAAATATATTTCCAAACACTTATTGACAACTTCAGTTTGACCATCAGTCTGGGGATGATAGGAAGTGCTGAGATGCAATTGTGTGCCTTGTAACCTGAATAATTTTGCCAAAATTTGTTGGTGAAAGTGGGATATCTATTAGAAACAATAGAATGAGGCATGCCATGAATCTTGAAGATCTGATCCATGAAAAGTTGAGCCACAGTGGAGGCGGTGAATGGGTTTTGAAGAGCACATAAATGAGCATAATTGGAAAGATGATCAAATACCGCCATGTTGACTAAATTATTTCCTGACTTAGGTAATCCAACAATGAAATCCATAAACATATCGCTCCAAATAGCAAGTGAGGTCAAGAGTAGTTGTGGTGTTCCCAGGGATTTGACTGTTTCTCCCTTGTTGTGTTGATAGACATCACATTCTGCCACAAAAGTTTAAACGTCCTGTTTCATACCATCCCAGAAAAAAAAAAACATTTGACCTCATCATAGGTTTTGGTAAACCCTGAGTGCCAAGTTGTGGGTGTAGCATGAACCTTAGAAAGCACCATGGCTTTCAATTGTGACTGTTTACTTAAATAAATATGGCATTTGTAGTGAACCTCATCATTGTGCCAAGAGTACCCTAGGAAAATTGGATAATTGGCTTGCAATTGTTAGATCAAACTCGAAATTTTGGGATCTTGCATCCATTCCTGGCGAACAGCTTGGAGCTAATCTAGCACAATGAAGGAGAGGGAAAAAAGGGACCCCTCATATTCATATTTTCTTGAAAGAGCGTTAGCAACCACATTTTCTTTTCCTTTCTTGTAAATGATCTCATAATCATATCCAAAGAGCTTAGTCACCCATTTTTGTTGCTCTGGGGATGAAATATGTTGCTCCAAAAAAAACTTGAGGCTCTGATGACCTGTCTTAATTTGGAATTGTTTCCCCAATAGATAAGGGTGCGAGAGATCCATTGCATGCAGAATAGCCAAAACTTCCTTTTCATAGATTGATTTTCCCAAATGTCGCTCTGACAATTGTTTATTGGTAAAGGCCAAAGGCAGAACATCTTTCATAAGAACTGCTCCAACTCCTCTCCCACAAGCATCACATTCCAAGACAAAGGTCTTTGTGAAGTCAGGAAGGGCTAAGACCATAGTGGTGCACATAGTTGCCTTCAAGGCTTGAAAGGAATGATCAGTTGTTGGATTCCAAGTGAAAGAATTATTTTTAAGGAGAGCAGTGAGAGGCGCCACAATCTTTCCATAATTCTTAACAAACTTGCAATAATATCTTGTTAAACCTAGAAAACCACGCAATATTTTAAGAGTCTTAGGGTGAGGCCAATCCTACATATCTTTGATCTTCTTAGGATTGAACCTGACACCTGCCTTGCCAACAATATGACCCAAGTAATCAACTTTAGAAGCTCCAAAAGCACATTTAGATAGTTTGAGGAAAATTTGATGCTAAGAGAGTAGTTGAAGAACTTGATCCACATGAACAAAAGAGAGGACAGAAGACATGATTCATGAGGCTTTGGAAAGTGGAGGGAGCATTACACAAGCCAAGGGCATGACCAAGAACTCATAATGGTCCTCATGAGTTTGAAATGCAGTATTAAGAATGTCTGCCTCGTTCATACGTATCTGGTGGTATCCAGAATGAAGATCAAGTTTAGTAAAGAACCGAGCACCACTTAATTCATCCAATAGATAATCAATGATAGGAATGGGAAATTTGTCTTTGATGGTGAGTTTGTTGAGGGCGCTAAATTCAATACACATGTACCAAGAGCCTTCTTTCTTAAGTACCATGACCATAAAATAATAATAGGGGCTAGTACTAGGATGGATAACACCTATGACGAGCAATTCTTGAACAATTTTCTCAATTTCATTTTTCTAGGAAAAGGGATGACATTAGGGACGAACATTGGGAGGAAGGATGTGGCGTACGAGGGGAATGGAATGACCATGAACACCATGGGAAGGAGGAATTCATTGGGGAGTGGAAAAGATAGCTTTATGTTTGGAGAGGATGGATTGGAGGTCAGGAGGCACATAGGGTGTCTCAGTGGCTTGAATGCAATGGAGTTGTGCAATAATGTCGGAACGACCTTTTTTGAGGAGATTTTCCATGAAATGGGAACTGATGATCTCAGGGGAACCTGCTCTGATTCCTTGAAACTTATACTATTGGCCCTCCTGATTTAATTGCATCGATAATTCCTTAAAATCCATGAGAATGGGTCCCAGGGTCCTTAACCATTCGACCCCCAGTACAATGTCACAACCACCCATGTCGATAGAAAACATATGAGATTTCATGTGGTACTGAGACATTTGGAGACACACATTTTCACAATGCCCCCCACATTTTATGGACCCTCCATTAGTAATCATGATTTGAAAGTTGTTGACTACTGGGATATAACAATTTGTTTCTTGGGCAATGTGGCGATAAATAAAATTATGGGTGCTTCCACTGTCAACAAGGATGATGACCTTTCGATTCTTAATGTAACTAATGAGCTTGAGGGGTTGGGGAGAAGAGAAGCCAATGAGTGCATTCAAGGAAATTATCGGTTCAAATTTTTGGGGGGTCTAAGGGTGGAGTCAGGTCAGTGGGTTCAGGTGACTCTGCCACAAGGAGAGACTCGACCTCTTCTTTAGAAAGATCCTCAGATATGGCCATAAAAATATTTTGTTCCTTACACTTGTGCCCAGGAAAATATTTTCATCTCAATTATAATAAGGGCCCTTGAGTTAGCGTTCAACCATTTCTGCCCGGGGCAATTTTTGGATATTTAGTGGAGTGGAAGGAGGAGTGGCAATGACTAGTTTAGGGAGAAGAATAAAGGATGTTTTTTGGGTTTGAGAAGAGACAACCCGTTATGATTCCTTAGCTCTTTTAGTAGCTTCCACCCAAATATGGGGGTGATCCATGAGGACGTGGGTACAGATATCATCTTTGAGGCCACTGATAAAGAATTCTCGAAAAAAATAATTAGACATGCCCTCCACGTGGAAATCTAATCACTCAAAAGTAGTTATAAAGTCTCCCACTATGCCAGATTGTTTCAACTTTGTCAACCGACCTAAATGGTGGGTGTCAGTGTCAAAGCATTCATAAAGCTCTGCAATAAAAAATTTCCAAGCCACATACCCTTGGTGGGAATTTTTTCTCCATTGCCACCATTGCCAACATTCTTGATCTAGATGGAGAACACCATACCGAAGTTTGGCCAACTCATTCGTAATGTCGTGCAAAGAGAAATAGTGTTCCATTTGAGTTACCCAGTTGGTGGGATCTGAGCCATCGAATGTGTTTACATCCATGTGCCTAAGGTGTAAGTCACGTTGAAAGTGACGGGGCTTAAAAGTATGGGGATTGGAAGAAGTTTCACCTTCAGGGTGAAAAGGTGGGTCATATGAGGTAAGGTCTCTAGTGATATTCAACTTGGCATAGATATGGCCAACAAAGGATTCAATATGGGTAGAGAGGTCTTATTTTAGGGTTTCCATTTTGGCATCTATGTTGGAATGCATTTTTTAATTAATGGTGGTAATATTGGCATTGATATGTTGCACTTCCTCTTGGGTCATTGTGAAATCAGAGGACAAGGAATTGATGCGGTCTTCAAGGTCTTGGCTACGGGTGTGGGCCATGATGAAGGGGGAAAAGAGACGTGTGGGACCACACATAAAATGAGTTATGGGTGAAGGGTATCACAACGATTAGGGAGACTAGGGGAATCTAATGGGGTAAGTCCCAAATAAGGGGGTTGGAAGGGGGTCAGGTCCACAGAAAAATGGTTTTTGCTAAAAAATGATAGGTATGACTGCGATTAGGGAGAAGAGAGGAATCCAATGGGATAGGGATGAAATAATGGGGCAAGCAATATCCATACTTTTTTTTTATAAAATTTTACTCCTACAGAGTTATACGTCGATCTGAAGAATATTGCAGTGTTGAAAGGCCCAAATTCTTAACAAGAAAAAATGTGTAGTAATTTTACAACCAGAATGCATGAGGTGAAGTTGCGTGAAAATAAATCTTGTCTATTCTATTTATGTTTTCTTCCCAAGGGTTAGGGTATTCAGGGTTTCTACAGACAAGGGTTTTCCCTGTCCCATAGCTCTTTGATATACGTGCGGGGCCCAACAATAGTACTTGGCCCAATATCTCAGGGCACCAACTAAGGAGGATAGATGGTGCCCTTAGATGTACTACCCGACTACCCAGGTACTAGAGAGTATCTTTCCGAGTGTTTTTCTCGGTGGCACTATAGTAGTCATGTAGTCGATCGATTTATCTATGGAGGGATTTATGAATCTAGGTTGATCCGTATATAGGTGTTGTCTGATGTGTTACCACTCGAAGGGTACCAACATGGGTTATAAGGGTGGCCAACAATGTGTGCTTAAGTACCACTTGTAGTTCCTACTTGTATGCTTCCCAGACTACAGATTTATGCACTAAATGACATATCTTTGTAGCTTTAAGATGTTGGAATACGTCTCTACCCTAAAAAAAAACCACAATTTTCTACCAAGGAAAGTGTTATGATACCACTTGTAAGGTACCATATCTATTATAATATCTAAAAACATAAATATAGAAGAGAATAATAGCAAAACAACACAATAGATGAAACCACAACACCAAAATAATACCTTTATTGACAGGAAACAATGTTCACTTGCCTCTTCGAGGGGGAAACCTCTAGCAGAGAAGATCTCTATTACAACAATTCTCAAGACAAGACTTATCATGCCCTTGACTCCTATTTATACTGAATCTATCTATCAAAAAAACAATCTAGAGGAAGATCTTCTAGAAGCGGAAGCTTCTTTTAGGCCTTATTAATATTGTCCTTATTCTTCCTTATTACTAGGCCTTATTAATATTGGCCTTTATTACATGCAAAATATATTATTCTACCTACGTGAGGGGTTAGGGAGGTTAGGTCCCTAACAATAACATACTTTGAAACAACGAAAAAATTATTGTTCATATCTTTCACAAAAAACCATATATCCAAAATTCAACTTTCTTACGAGTCTAGGTTAGTTGGGGTACAAACAACAAATTATCACTTAAACATGGTACATGATACACATCACTAATCACACCATTCTAACATTAATTATTTTCACAAGCAATAATAGTGAGTTCATAATCATCTACTACAAAAATTTATTTTTATATAGCCTTACTCAATGAAGAAAAGAGAGAAACATTTGTATTCATGTGATGGGTACAACCGGAGTAATATATATACTCACTGTGAGAAGTGTGAGTATGCAAGGCCTAAGCATCATTAATAGGAAATGTATAATTATATGCCATGCCTTCTAAAATTTGGTGTTGCAAGTTATTTGACTATCCATATGACATGTCTCCTTCAATATTGACTTTATCCTCAAGGTTTTTATTTTTCTTATATAAACCCTTCTCCATATGTTCAAATTTCCCACAATACCAATTGATATTCTTCTTCCTTCCTTCCTTAGTCTACATTTGATCATCGTGCTTCTTCTTAATAGTGAAGTCAATACAATCCCATTCTATCTCCTGATTTCCTGCTTGATATATTTTTCTATAGTTCTATCGACCTTTTCCTATAAGAAAATGGGTGTGTTGCTTAAAATAAATTTTCCCTTCACCAAGCAATTTTTTCGATGCCTTAATTATCAAACCATAAAAAGAATCGACCTTTTCCTATAAGAAAATGGGTGTGTTGCTTAAAATAAATTTTCCCTTCACCAAGCAATTTTTTCGGTGCCTTAATTATCAAACCATAAAAGGAATCAAAGGAATAATTCTTACCATTTTATTTTTTTTGGAAGTACAACTATAATAGAACATCAAATATAATATATCTTGGGGTGTCTTTAGATTAATCAAGATCAGTTATATGAGTTGACCATCTTTCTTCAAAAAATTTGTTCCACATTCACCCATTTTTAGCTAAATCTTCTTCACATAAGCCAAGTAGTACTCATTGTTTTCCAATGAGAGAAGATCAAGAGATGTCAACTCTTTCCCAAACAACATAACCTAAATTTCATCAATTTTATCAAACAACTTCTTCAACTTCCTCCATACTTGATTAGGATAGTTGATCCCCTCATATGAAAGTGAATCTCCCTGAAGATATAGGTCATTATAACTCCTATACTCTTGTCCTTTTTCTTATCAATGGGAAATTTATGTTGATCCTTCATCAGATCTGGAACCATAGACTTGGTAAACTAGCAAAGTGTTTTACTCTTTAATCGTGTTTCCATATTGTGTACCCACATACCATAATTGTGGCTATTTAGAACCATGGGCTCTTGCTTAGAAATCATGACCTTGATCTATAGATATAAACCCCAATTCAATCTTCAATTTGAAACCCTAATTCAATCTACTAGATATATTTAACTATTAAGAGAATGTGTAAGTGATAGCTTCCAAAGGACTTGTAGATAATAGGCCAAGTGTCAAATTTATAGCTTTGATACCATATTAGAGAACTAGGGAATCAATATATCAAAGAGCTATAGATTCCATGAAGACGTGTTATCTAAAGACACCATCTAAGCAAAAGTGAGCATTGCTTAGCATACATAAAAAACAAAACAAAAAAAAGATGTAAAGTGATCCATAGGACCAAAGCACTAAGGTGCAACTAACTTCCTTAAAGTGAGGAAGATGTGGTCAAATATGATAAGCTAAAGTAAGCACCAAACTCCTTGAATTCTACATCATCCTAGACACTAATAGACTATAAAGGTAAACTTGATCAACTTGTAAAATGCCCGATCAACCATTAAATTTACCACTGAACTCTCCTAATCAACTCTCCACATAACTCTCCTAATCAACTCTCCACATAAGATCCAAAAATATAATAAACTTATGCTCTAGAAAATGAATTACTATTAACTCAATTCTTATTAACACGATCCACCAAGTAATATTAAGACCCACATTACTTATTTTCTTTTGGTGAAAATAAACTCAAATACCTCAATACTAAATACCTACTTAAAATGTATTGTTTTCTAAGTTTGTTCTTGAGGGTCGAACAATGAAGAATATTAAGACCCACATCACTTCTTTTCTTTTAGTGAAAATAAACTCAAATACCTCAATACTAAATACCTAAAAATTTATTGTTTTCTAAGTTTGTTCTTCAGGGTCGATGAAGACATAGAGAAGGAGGGGAAAGTTGGTCAAAATCTAAATTAAATTGTATCTAATACCTAAAAAAACACAAAGAAAGGCCACACATTTCACTAAATTGTATTTATTATATCCCTCCATCCTTATCATGATTATGGAAACACCAAGAAGTTTTAAATGCCAATGCCATTTAAAAAATTTAACTCAATGGCATGAACAACTTTTTATTTATTGGATTATGTTATGAATCTTGAAAAATATGATAATAAATATTAATATTAATTAATTAATTAATAATGATAAAATATATATATATAATTAATGATGATGATGGTAATGGTTAATATTTATTGAGTTTAGATTTGGTTTATTTCATTTTGGGAAAGGTAAGAGATTACTTGGATTTCTTTAAAATTTTATTTTTGTACTTGAAAAGCATTAAGAGAAGTGTTCCAAGATCGCCATAGCTTTGATGATTTAGAAGGTTAGGAAGGTTGGTATGTGACAAATATTTTGAAATTGAGATCTAATTTGGGTGTACGCAAGACATTATGAGAGATAGTGTTTTTCACCTTCAACCCTCTTAGTATCACAAAGAGGACAAATTATTTTAACCCATTGTATTTTGGGAATTGTCCAATGCCCAATGTCACTATGGACCTCATGAGAATTAGTTCTTATTTAAGAAATGTTGATTTTCTTCTAAAACAACGAGACACTTTTGATCTTCTAGATTAATGTTGATCACCTCCTTATAATATCTTAATTTTGTTTTATCCTCTAATTCTTTATCACGCCACAATTTCCCCTTAAATTTAGTTGTAATAATATTTTTAATATTATTGTTAGTTTGCAAGATGTTCTCTTCCTTTATTCGTCAATGATTTATTCAAGACTTGGCGTCTTTATGTCATCCTCACTTAAGCCATAGGTGGTTTTGGTTAGAGTTTGAGGCAATTTTGGGAAGCCTCGTGTCTTCCATGTTGTTTATATTGTTCTTGTACATTAGGTACCTAATCATAGTTGTGTTATGAATGGGGGAGAGGTTCGCTTCTATGAGTAGGATAGGATAGGATATGGTGTATTACTTTTAATTTTGAGATTATAAGTTATAAAATTCTTTTGGATCTACTCTATATTTCTACACAATTCTCTATAGATACTGCATCCCCAAAATTCACATCCATATAAAATAATAGGAGTGATGAGAGTACCAAACATGATTCTTTTTTGTCCCATATCCAAAGGTTCGTTGTTTTGCAATTCTTTTCAAGACAATAATAAGCTTTCTACCGTCCATTTATCTTTTTCTTAATGCTATAGTTCTAGTTCAACTTATGATGAATATAAATTATGAGATATTTGTATTAAGGTACTTCCTCCAAGTTGTTGTTATCATATATGAAAGTATCGTAAGTGATATTTTTGGATTTAATTATCATAACCTTCATTTTGTCAGTGTTAAAAGTCATACCCATATTAGAGTATAAATCCTTAAGGATTCTTAGTTGATTTTTTAGATCATAGGGACTCCTCACCATAAGAACAATATCACGAATGTAAAGAAGAAGGATGATGACTATACCAATGAGAATTGAGCCAACACAACCTACTTTTTCCAAACAATCTTCTAACTTGTTAATGTATATGCCAAAAAGGGTAGGGGACAAGGGACAACCTTACTTGACTCCTATATTATAGTTAATTTTTTCCGATTAGTCCTTAGTGTTCATAAACTTGGAAATAACATTATGGTAAAGCCTTACCACAACAACTCTCAAATCAAAAGGAACTTTTAGCTCTACTAACCTATTTGAAAGGTTCATCATAGGCACTATCTCAAAATATTTTCTAAATTCAATGAAACAAAAAAGGAGATTGGTTTTATTATTGTGAAACTACTTCGTAATGATCCTATGTGTAGCAAGGTGGCCCATAGTTGAAATATAGCTCCTAAATCTAGCTTGGCCTTTAACTCTTTTTTGCGGCTTTCTAGCCATGTTTTAATATTCTTTTCCAAAACAATTTAGTATAGCTTGACTAAAATGGGGCTAATCATAACGGTCCTATAATTAGATGTATTGTTTTTATTCCCACTTTTAAAAATAGGTACAATGAGGCTTTCTGTCTAGGGTTTAGGGAAGCCCTGCTTGACTGCTAAATTGAAGAGCTTATGTATGCGAGGGATCATGAGGATAAGCCCTCCAATTTTTTAAGATTTCAACTTGGTAGTCTTCGATGCCCTTAGATTTCCCTTATATGAGTCGCTTAACTCCAAACTCTATATCTTCTATATAAAATACTTCATCTTTTGTAGAAATGTTTGAAATGTTGTCCATGACATTAGGGGATTCATAAAGATTTTTAAGATAGGAGTTCCAGTCCCTCAAAGGAATCAAATTTTTTCTTTTTTAGTTTTACAAGTCAAAATTTACCTCCAAAACTTCTGAAGATCTAACTTAAATAGATTATAAAAAATATTTATTTTTTATCGATCAAATATTAAAAAAAAATCTAAATTCACATTGCTCATAAGTTTGTATGAGTTTTACAACAATACAAAGACCAATTAAACCATAGAAGTCCAATTAGACCATATAAGTCAATTATTAGTAGAGCGTGGACCTCATAGAAGTCAATTATTTTGTACTCAAACTAAGACATCACTCTATGCTTTTATAATAACATTAAATATTATAAGATCATTCATAAATTCTAAGGTTGGCCATATGTTAAGGGAAAGTACAAAGATTCCCTCTTATTGGATTTCGAGTAACATTAATTGAAGTTGAATACGACTTTCATAAAGATAAATGAAAATTGAATTACCATCGCCATCGTCCTTCATAAATTATAGTAGTGGAGCGTTCAAAGATTTCAGAGTGGTCAATTATTATTTAGTATTCCAACCAACCCATCAATTTACATTATGGTTTTATAATAATAATATTAAATACTAAATTATTGTTAATAATATTAAATATTAATTTTTTTTTTTTTATAAAGTTAGTTTGTTGTTTAGGTGGAATAGTTAAGAGTTTAAAAAAAAAAATGGTGTGTAGTTAGTACCAACAACTAGCAAGTTAATATTAGAAGGTACTTGTGATTTGACTATGGTTGAGATGTTTTGGCAATACTTTTATAGTTAAGAGTTAGTGAATAATAAGTAAGAGGTTTTGGGGTCAAGTTAGTGAATAATAAGTAAGAGGTTTTGGGGTCAAGTTTCTAGATTAATTGTTTTCACATATGAGTCTCACTTGATGTCTCTTACATGCCCCACTTTACATTGAATACCATCTTTGAAATAAAGAAAAGTACCCAATTTTTTTTTTAAATATATATTTTCCAAAGAAACTTTATTATCAAAAGAGCAAAATATTTTTTATAGATCAAAGGAGTAGGGTACTTYCGTGTATTTTCCATTAACTTGGATCATTTTAATTTCCTTACCACATTTCYCCTTTCAAATGACCTTACTTTATCTTATTCAAAATAATTTATACACATTAAGCCATTGACCTTACTTTATCTTATTCAAAATAATGTATACACATTAAGCCATTGACCTTTGTTCAAAAAAATTGTCAGGCCTAACTTAAAGATTGCATAGATCCATCGTTTGAAGGTTAGACTTGTCAGGATTCTTCGAGAGAACATCCTTCAATGGACTTAATAGACCATTGAACCTCTTCAAAGGAATATCTTTCAAAAGGTCTCAATGAAGCCTTGAGCCTATTTGAAAGATCAAATCTCATAAAATCATGAACCTTAGTAGTCACTGAAAATATAGATGTCCTATTGTCGATAATAAAACCCTCATATTTTTGCAATAATCTATGCATTCCCTATCTTTCTCAATAATTCATGATCAAAAACTTCCACAAATATTAATTATATATTTTTAATACTTTTAAACTATTTTTTTTAATTTCTATTAAATAAACAATTTTTTAATTTCTATTAATTGACAATTTTTACATTGCTTTCAACACCATGCTCATTCTTTAAACTGAGGTTATCTTAGCAAAACCACATAATCCAAATAACAACAAAACCACATAATCCAAATAACAACCATTGGTCGTCAATTATTTGTTAGTTTCTAAGTTTATTCATATGAAAGTCTAACAAACAACTTCAGAAATAAAGACATAGAGATAAAGACTAACAAGTTGGTAAAAATCCAGAGTAGCAAAGTTTTAATTCAATGAGAAAACCAACTTTTTATTTATTGTATTATGGTGATGAATCTTGAAAAACAACCATACCCAAAAGAATATATATATAGATAGATAGATAGATAGATAAATAAATAGAAGATGCAAGTTGCCAAAAATACATGGAATAATAATGATGTAATAGAGGGCATCCTCAAAGTTAGCACTCAATGAGCTCATTTGCTTGGTCCCAATGAAGAGATTCCCTCTTATTGAATTTTGAGCTCAATGATGGATGAGCTTTTTTTTATATTGACCCCTTTTATGGGATTTTCGTTAGTGGGACGCGTTCAAAGTTTTTATAACGGTCAATTAATATTTAGTATTTGAAATAATAATTATTAAATATTAGACTAGAGGTTGGTCACGTGCTAGTGGAACATTCAAAGTTTTTATAGTGGTCAATTATTATTTAGTATTCGAAATGAGACATCACCTAATGGTTTTATAACAATAATATTAAATATTAAACAATTGTTCTTCATGGATCATATGTTAGTGGAAAGTTTAAAAACCAAAATAGTAATAGTTGTTTTGGATTATATGTTAGTGGAAAGTTTAAAAACAAAAATATTAATCTTTGTTTTGGATTATAGTTTTTTTTATAGGTTATATGGAATATATGTTAGGTGACATTGACATATTATTATTAATTTAATTTTAAGGTTACAATTAAACTATATATTAAATTGGTGTATGAAACTTGATGTGAATAAATTTGTTGAATAAGAGAAAATTTGTTAAAGCAAAAAAATTAGTTGAGAAATATAAAAATAAAAATTTAACTATTCTATTTAAGTAGGACAAAATTTAGTGACATAAAAAAAATTGTTTCAAGTGTCATTGAGCATTAATTATCTACATTAATATTGTACATATAAAATTTATAAAAAAAAAACATTATGCTATTCTTTTTTTTTTTTAACTTTCTCTCCTAATTGTTATTAAACATAAATATTGTTACAACTTAAAAATATAAAGCATTACAATCTAATGTTAGAGTAGCTAAGCTATTTTGACTTCTAACTATGCATCCTAATATGTGCATTCCTTGGCCACCAACTAGAAGTAAGTCATGTTGTAATTTATTTGTATTCAATTTGTGCACTCCTTCAAAATATAAGTAAGCCAGGAGCATGCCATGTTGTATTGAAGACATTCAACTCCACAATTTATAGAAGATGATTAGTTGCATGATTTAATTAATTTAATTTAATTAAGTTCTAGTTTTAGTTTGAATAATTTTTTTTAATAATTTAGTACTTCAAAGAGAAATATTTGGATTCTATCATTACCTCTTCTTTTGTCTTTTGTGTGTATGGTTGATTAGATCTTTTGTAAACCTAAACTTGAAAATGTGAACTATGAAAACCTATTTTCTTGATTTTATTAGTGTAAATAAATGACATTTTGTAGGAAAATGAACTTATGAAATTGTGAATTGTGAAGGATAGTTTTGTTACTTCCCTTAAACACTACTAGAATTATATATATGTATTTGAAAAAATAATTATATTGTTGTTTTAGATGTCGCCACTATATGTGGGTTCATAATTTTATGTGAAATAGATGTTTAAAACATCAAACATGAATACCCATAACAATGAATGATTTCAATCTTATGGTGTCACGTATTAAATGTTTGGAACACCAACTACATGTAAAAAAAAAACAAAAATAACCACATCAAGAATTTTTCATTTCATATTCATTATTCGTCAATTATCCAACACCAATTCGACATCAGATTGACATTCACATATTGATTTAGCATGAAATTCCATATTTTCAAAAGCATTAAAAAAACCTTAGATGTAAAATATCTGACATATATCTCACATTAAACCAGCACAAGAATGATGTCTAATAGTGTTGGAAACGTCAAATTATCAAACACATGGACATAAATGTTGAACCTTTAATGTCAAATCGATTATTGAGACAATAAACAAATATCAAATAATTGACATATAATTACACTAAACATAAAAAAGACACTCAATACCTAACACTTGTGTTCTTTGGATTAAAAAAATATTAAGAGTTGGGTTGTCTCCTTTTAACAATGTAATGTGGTATATGCAAGACTAGTAGTTGTTATACACATAAACATGGCTTAATCAATAAAGCTAAGAAATCATAAAATCAAAATACAATTAAGATAAAACAATAAATATTATTAATAATAATGGCATGACTAAAAAACCATGACTTTTCATTAAAAGACATCTTAGGTTATATTTATAGCTAGGCCCTTTTAAATGTAATTCATCATATCATTCATTCACTTTATATATATATATATATATATATATATATATATATATATATATCTATTTCATTGGTATTAGAGTCGAACACTTCATCTATATTTGCAGTTGTTATAATACAATACAATCTATATTGTATTAGTACATGCATCTGTATATCCTATATTGTATAACTATACAGTTTATATTATCCATATAGTTCATACAATCTGTGCAATTGTATGATTTGTACATCCATACAATCCATACATATGTACTATTCATATGGTTTGTACATTAATTTTGGAGAATTAAAAAGAAAAGAGAGAGAGGATGTACAATTGAATTCAATTAGCCAAACAATATCGAGGAAAAGTTTAGGAATACTTTGAGGTGGTACATTAGTTAAATTCAGTCAAATTGATCATAAAAATACCCCACTAGTAACTTGGAAAATGACATAGATAAATTCAAGTTTGGAGAAATTAGAAAAGGAAAAAAAAAAGAAAATGATAGGAAGTATGAAGAACTTAAGGGGAAACAATGGGGAAACATGACAAGTTAGAGGAACAGATCACTCAAAATCACGATTCCCTACAACAAGTACAAACAAAGATAAGAAACATGGTCACTCAAATCAAAATGCCCTACAACAAGAAAAAACAAAGCTGAGAGCCTTGGTCAATAAAAATCATGTTGACTTGAAGGACATCATAGCACATATTGCAGCCCCTATAATACATCAAATCCACAATTGAATATACCCCCCCATGGCATGGTAGTCCCTAACCAATTTCCATCATATAGAAACCAACCAATTTTTGTGTACCCAATAAGAGCTAAACTTGAATTATCAAAGTTTCATAGGAAAGTAAAACAAGGCATGGCATGGTTTAACAAGGAAGAAGAATATTTTGAAATCCATGGTACCAATAATGATGACTAAAAAATAAAATACGCATCCATACAACTAGAATGAGACACATATAATTGATACATGTGGTGGAAGAAAACAACTTTTTCAATAATTTGGAATAAATTTAAGGATCAATTCTTTAAAATATCCCAAGGTATCAAAGAATAAGACTTTTTCACATAACTCATGAGACTACAACAAAAGGGAAATATGGATGAATTTACATGGGTGACTGGGAAACATTGGCTACAAGAGTACCTAGGCTATCAACATAATGCATAATTCAATCATATATAACCAGACTTAAACCACACATCCATAATGAACTAAAACTACATGATATTCCAACTATGGAAGTAGCAATACGTAAGGTAAAAGAAGCATAAAACAAGTTTGAAAGATCATCATTATAGAGATTTGATTAGACTTATTTGCGATGAAAAGAGAGAAATTCCAAGTTATGTGGAGACAAGTGGACACTTGGACACAAATGCATGAGCCAAAAATTATATAGATATGAAGTTGAAAAGGAATCTGATTCGTCTAGTAGCAACCCCAAGGAGGAAGCAAAAAGGAAAGAAAATGATTGTTGTAGATGCAGTAAAAATTGGGCTCCATGCCATAGATGTGCACCCAACTACACATATCATTGTAAAAATATAGATGAATAAGAAGTGTTGGTTGTCGATGAAGAGGACATGTTGGACACTTATGAGGGTAAAAATTTACCAAAGGTGTCATTAGAATAAATCACTTGCATTAGGTAAAATTGTAAAGAACATGACAAGGATACAATCCAAGAAGAAGAAGTTCAATTACCTACAACTCATTTTATCCCACCTTAGTTGAGGAATAGTGGTACCATCCGTAAGAGTCAAGACAAAACAACTATGATATCAATTGCAGTAATTATAGGAAAAATGGAACCAAGGATCCTAAAATTCAAAGGAAACATAAAGAGTGAGATAACACAATCTTAGTAGATTATGGAAGTACACACAACTTCATGGACATTAATCATGCTAGACAATTAAATATTTTTGTGTACCCTATAAGGAATCTCGTGGTTACAACAATCGATGATCAACAAATCAAAGGATTATAACATTTCCATAAGTTTTCTATATAGATACAAAATATGGAACTACAATCTGGATATTACACACTACCCCTTAGTGGATTGGACATGGTGTTAGGTGCAGAGTGGTTGATGCAATTGGGTAACTATACCACAAACCTACAAGAACAATTTATTGAATCAAAATGGCAAGGGAAGAACTACAAAGTATATGGGTAAAAAATACAATGTCGTCCACAAAAAGAGCTCACAAGTATTCAAAAACAAATCCATAATCAAAATGTCTCTCCATAATGGAAGAAAAATTCATCCAAAATTACTTTGAGGACACAAAATTCTTTAAAGAGAAAGGCATTGTTATATACATAAGGCTAAGTTAATAAATAAAATAATAAATAGTCAAATCAAAATACAAGTAAGATAAGGCAATAAATAGTAATAATAATACCGGCATTACTAAAAAGTCAAGACTTTTCATTAAAAGACACCTTAGGTTATATTTATAACCAAACATTTTTAAATGTAATTCATCATATCATTCATTCACTTATATAT
>SNQJ01S0058309.1:0-21527 GCA_010110895.2 Picea sitchensis | reverse complement strand
AGAGAGAGAGAGAGAGAGAGAGAGAGAGAGAGAGAGAGAGAGAGAGAGATTGATTGATTTTTATTTAGTTCAAATGTTGAGTAAATTAGCAAGCATATATGCTTCATGGTAGCATTCTTGTTGTAAATCTCATTTTCTTAAAAACTAAATTTAGACAACTAACAAGAAGGCAACGTTCAAACATATCTAGGAACTCTTTATTATGTACTATTGCAAATAATGACCAACCAATAAATGAAAGAATAACTAAGATTAAAGTGACACCATAAAGGGAGTAATGTCGATGTGTCCCAAATGCAAATCTTGATCACTAAAACATTACAAATTGACCACTACTGTAGTTGAAAATCACAATAATAACGTCAACAAATTTAGGAGTATAAGACCTTGGAGACTCTGTAATTGGAAATGGACTTTGTTGATCAAGAGAATAATTTTTTTTTGAAGATTATCATTAACTAGGAGCATTAATCACCACAAAATGTTGGACAATGACTATAGTGTATGATCAATGGATGCTTTGGAAGTGACAATCATACATAGAGCAATCTTATCCATATTGACTATATTCATCATATTAGCTAATGGGTATAATATCTTGAAAGGTATTTTCATCTTAGAATCCAAGGGATGAGGAGTCTCTAATGTGGAAGAATAATGTGTGGCTTTGGACCACTACTACTAGTATGAAACCTCAGACTTATTATTTTTATGACATGTTGAACATCCTCTAACGAAAAAAATGACATATGACAATAATCATTATCTCTTGGTGTTGAAGAAACACCTAACCAACATTAATGTAGCAACACAATGATTCAAGAATACAATACACTAGCTCAAATCATTCTCATTAACAAAACAAATATTTATGCATCACCAAGAGCTATCACATGAAACGATTAGCTTCTAAAATCACTCAACAATCCTTCCACAAAACTGTCAACTAATATTATCTCACCCTCAAATAAAAATTTGAGATAAAACAACATTTACAATAATAGATCTATAATAAATGACTCATTAACCCAACATTTCTCTTCCATAACGATCATTTGGAAAGATTTCTAGATCTTCTCTAAATTTGTAAAACCGGTTCTTTGGGAGAGCCTTCATGAAAATATCTACCACATACTCATCTATAATGCAATACATAATCTTGGTCACTCCTTGTTAAACGAAATATTGAACAAAATGATACTATATATCAATGTGCTTGGTCTTCTTGTGAAAAACTAGATTCTTAGACATATGAATATCACTTTGATTATCACAAATCAAATATGTAGGTTTTTCCTGCTACTCATGTAGATCCTCTAAAATTCTTCTTAACCATGGTGCTTCACAAGTTGTTGTTGTTGCTTTTTTTTACTCTGCTTTTGTTGTGGAAAGAGAAACTGAAGGTTTCGTTTTAATACTGCAAGCAATTGTTGTTGAACCCATGTTGAATGCATACCCTGAAGTTGAATTTATGTCATTTATGCATCCTATGCAATATGAATCTGTATAGACAATCAATCTGAAGTCCTTTGTAGATCTATATATCAATTTGTATCCAATTGTACCTTCTAGACACCTTAGAATTATTTTAGTTACTTTGCAGTGTATTTCCTAGGGATCTGACATAAATATCAATAGCATGTTGACTGCAAAGGATATATCTGGTTGAGCTGTAGCTAATGAGATCAAACTTCCAACCAATTGACAATATAGAGTAACATCAACTGGATTGGAGTCATCATGTCAATATAACTTCAAACCGACTTGTGAAGGAGTCGTTGTTGGCTTGCAACTCAACATGTTGAACTTCCCAAGTATACTTGGATTGTGACATAAAAATACTATCTTCCTTCTTACATACTTCAATGCCCAAGAAATATTGCAACTCACCAAGATCTGTCATCTGAAATTCAACAATCATATGTGAATTAAACTTTTGAAACAATTCAAAATTGTTCCATGTGTAGATCAAATCATCAACATATAATGCAACAATTATAATATCTTAACTTGAGTGAAGAATACACAAATTGGGTTTAGATGAACTCTTCACAAGTACATGATCCTGAAAATACTTATCAATTCTTGAATGCCAAGCTCTTGGTGCTTGTTTGATACCATACAAATCCTTCTTCAACATGTAAAATCAATCTTATTTACTTGGCATTTAAAAACCTTCAGGTTTCTCTACATAAATTTCTTCATCCACATAACCATTTAAGAAAGATCATTTGGAATACATCTGACAAATTGTCCACTTGTATTGTGCGTCCAATGCAAGTACCATCCTAATTTTGTCCAACTTTTCCATTGGAGCAAAGGTTTGTATATAATCAATGCCTTCCTTTTGTGCATATCCTTTAGAAACTAAATGAGCTTTATATTTATAAATTGTACTATTTGATTTGTACTTAGTCTTATACACTCATTTAGTCCCAATTACATCCTTCCCTTTAGGTAAGTTGACCAAGTCCCATGTATCATTTTTCACCAAGGGATTAAACTTTGCTTCCATTGCTTCATTCCATGAAATTTCCTTTTTGATGTGGTTGCATAACAATCTAGTTCATCCATATTCATTACCTTAGTCATAAGAACAATTTTCATGTTGTAACTTTGTGATCTCGTAACTCTTTTCTCAAAATTTCTATCCAACATATTACTTTTGGAATGACCTTTGATTAGCCACTTAGGTTTCTTCTTGACTTCATCTGTCTTAGAAATAGATCCATCACCAATTACTAATTCATTTGTATTAGAAATAGATCCATCACCAATTACTACTTCATCCTTGCTTAATTCTATCTATACATGTTCTGGATGATAAATTCTATGCTCACCAAACACAACATCTCTACTTATTATAATCTTTTTTGCGTAAGGATCAAACAACCCGTAACTTATCATTTTCTTACTATACCCAATGAAAATACACTTAATGATTTTATCATCCAACTTCCTCCTCTTTTCTTTAGGGAAATGTGCATATGCAATGCATCCAAATATTCTCATGTGTGCAACACTGGGTATTTACCTTGAACATGCTTCCTTTGGATTCAAGTCCAATACAACCCTTGTAGGAAACCTATTGAGAGTGTAGACAATGGTATGAACTACTTCAACCCAAAATTGATTTCCAAGAGACTTTTTTTTTAGCATGATCCGAGCCATCTCAACTATGGTCCTATTTTTTCTTTTAGCTACACCATTTTGTTGAGGAGAGTATAAATTGGTAAAATCTCACTTTATTTCATTCATTTTTAAATAATTCATGAATTCATTTGACTTGTATTCTCCCCCATTATTTGATCTTAGGGAGATAATTTTCTTTTCAACTGTTTCCTTGAACTCAACAAAATGTTTTAACACTTCTTACTTATCTACATGTAGAAAGTACACCCAATTTTTCCTAGAATAATCATCTATGAAGGTAAGAAAATATTGTGCCTTTCCAAAAGACATAGTCTCCATGGGACCACACAAGTCTAAATGTATCAACACTAGATGTTCTCTATCCTTCCAATTTCTATTTGAGAATCTTTTCCTTTGTTTCTTCCCAAATATGCACCCTTCACAAAGCTCATCATCATCTTTAATATAAGAAAGTCCATTCACCATGTTATTCTTCCTTAAAAATACCAAGTGTTGGAAATTCAAATGTCCCATTCTCAAATGCCAAAGTTTTCTATTCACTTCTTGCATGGCCTTGAAACTTTGTAAGTTGCTCAAAGAAAAAGTGAGCTTGAAAATCCCGTCTTCAATCATTTCTCCTCTTGCTACAACTAAATTTTTATTTAACTTATCCATTATTAAACACTATTTATTATCACACGCTAACTTGTATTTTTGCTCCATCATTTGTCCTACATAAAGTAGGTTCTTCTTCAATGTTGGTGTCAACAAAATATCATCAATTAATGTCTCATTTCCATTCAATGTTGGGATTGACACTATACCTTTCTCTTTAACTTTTGAATAACTGTCATCACCAAATATCAATTTACCAGAATAATTATCATTTATTCTAGTAAACAACTCCCCCTAAGATGTCATATGCATTGAATATCCCGAATCAATATACCAAGCTTCACTCTCTTCATTGTGTGCCATCAAACTTGATATAAATAACTTCTCATTCCTATTTTCTTCAACAAATTTATTGGGAGCTTTATGTTCCATATCTCACAAATTTTCATAGCAATCATTCTCAACATGACCAAATTTGTGACGATAATAACATTCTACCTTTGTATTTCTCGATATCCATACATTCCTCTTTCTCTTCCATGATATCCTTCTTTACTTCTTCCTCTAAATTGACTTGGATTTCTTCCTTTGTTTCTTGAAGTGGATGCATTTCCTTGATTGAAATTATGTGAAGTTTGTTTAAATATATTATGATTATGAAAATTTTGAGTATTAAACTATCCTCTACTTCTTCCGCATCCTCGACACCTTGTGGAAAAATAATTTTACATGTGCTCACTTGAAGTGATTTCTACAACAATAAAAAAATATCCACTCATTTCATCAATTCTCATTGTACTTAGATCTTTAGAAACCATAATACTAGTGGAAACCATTTCAAATTTAGGCATAAGACTTCTTAAAATCTTCTCAAGCATCCTTCTCTTTGGAATATATTCACATAATGTCCTCATTTGATTAACAAGATCCTGTATTTTGATGACATGATCATTTAGTGATTCATTAGCATTCATCTTGGCATTTTCAAATTTACTACTTAATGTTTGCAATTTGGAAACTGTCACACCTTCATGTGTGTTTTTTAATATATTCCATGCTTGTTTAGAAGATTTTGTGGCATTGATTCTTGAAAAGATCGATTCATCAACTTCACTACCTATCAATGAAAGTGATTCATTATCATTTTTTATGATTTCCTTTAAATATTTCTTTCCTACAACATCCAACGCTTTATAGTATTCATCAAAAAGAAATGCATACCCATCTATTACAATATTCCATAAATATTTACTAATAAATATGGGTTGCATTATTTTTCTCCAGTAGAAATAATTTGTTAATGGATAAATTCGTGAGAGCTTGGGACCTGAGACCAATCTCCCTAGATCCACGCGGATCTAGAACAAAAGCTTGAGACATAATACTACTCTTTCCCTAGATCCTGAATTATTGAGCGAACTAAGAGAAATGGTTGATTAGTATACTTTATGAGCCTTCTCCTTAAATCTCACATTTGTTCCTTGCTGCAGCTTCAATGCTCTTATTGTTGTCAATCTGACAATACAAACCAATAGAAGTACAAACAAATTAATGTATTCAATATCTAGTCTATACATGTGATCAAGGAATCATAATAAGATGACATCATCATTATGGGGAAAGGGACATATTCATGTGTATTAATTAGCTGAAAGTAAATATTACAACCGAGCCTTGATGTCATAGATCTCCTTTCAAGTGGCTTTAATTTTTGACACACACTTGCTCATGCATGAAGAAAATCAACCACATAAGATGACTTTTGTTCGTTGTCCTTTGTTCTTTGTAGCTTCGGTCCTCCATACAGTCTTGCCCTGATTCTCAATCAATCTCTTACTAGCTTGCTTCCTAGTCTTTCTTATTATTGTTCTTGTTAACCTTTCCATGAGCAATCTCTTGAATATATGGTAGAGATATAGCAGTTGCTTGGATAGAGAATGATCCCAAAATACTGGAAAGTTAGTATTTTGCCAACCATTAGAAAGCCAACTCATCTTCTAGAAGATTCTTTCTAGAGGATCGAGAATCATCATTTTCCTTCTTTAGAAACATGTCCATTTTAGAGCTTCAAGTACAGTCGCGAGAAGTTCATGATCAAAGTGAAGAGCTGTGAATTAAGGATTCCACGAGGTTGAATTATATATCTGACACAACGAACTATCTTTTTAAACTATGCTTTGGAAGCTGACAAGTGTAACCTTTCTCATATGAAAATGTTCTTAATAAAGGTTGATTTTCTATTATCGCTGACACTATCGCTGACATCATCAGGTGACCAAAAATGTGGATATGAATGCCCCAAATCGAGAGTGGAGCCGGTGAAAGCCCAGGTTAATGATTTTATATAGCGTCATATGTCAAGAACTAAAAACACATCTAATCGAAGACCTGCAAACAACCAAGTATCAATAGAATATCAAATATATCAATTCCGAGGTAGGCATTCCCATGCACAGGATCATAGGCCGATGACATCATAAAACAAGGGCATGGCCACCAATCATACAATGCGGATCCATGTAGTCATAATATAACACAACCACCTGAATAAACTGTGGATGCATTAGCGACAAATGTGTAATCAAGAGACATAGCCACGAACCATACGGTGGATCTTGTCAAAAAAATATACATACTCCATTGCAACCCTGGATATTATATCGGGGGTCTTCAAACATATCACCTAACGATGCGAATCAGCCATGTGATTACGTAATGTGAAGTCGGTTTATGGTAGAAACCACTTGATTACGGTCATTGATGTATACCCGTTAACAAGCGAGGGAAATCACCATTGATAATGACTCCCAAGGTACTATGTTTCAATCCATCCACTGTGAATAAATGAGTTGATGTCGAACGCGAAGCCGAAATCTTTGATCGAGGTCAATGATGTAAACCAATGTCGAAAGCGAGGAAACATGCCATTGAGGGATGCAGCTTGGAGTACTCAATGATTTCTAAGTCTTAATCCCGGATAATGTGCTTTGTAAGTCGGCCGGAACAAGACTTTCCGCAGGAGGGCCTTGATGTATCCCCATCGATTGACCGCGAAATGAGTAGCAGTTTTGATGATGAAGCGAGTATGCGCCTTGTCCGGTTTGGACATGCGGTGACACAGAGAGAATAAGTAACTGCAGATGTCCGACTCAATAAAGGTTTCAAAGGGACATCTCTTGAACATATGGGCGACATGACCAATGATTTGGCGGCATTGACTCAAAAAGCGGACGCATGAAAAGACCTTGTAATCAAATCGAGATGAGAGGCAAATGGATTTCCAAACCAACTTCGGATGATGAGCGAGGGGTGTCATGTTTAAGAGTGACACTTACTTTTGCCAATTAATTCAAAAGCGAAACATATCCCTTTCCCAATTTTTTTACCCCACCATTTTCTGTGAGGCACTGCTTTTTTTACGTAAGCTTGAAGAGGATTACATATGCTTGTTGGTATAATCTCATCCTTCAGACGAATCCATCAGAGTATGTTTAACGAACCCTAAGAAGAGGTGGTTCGGTCCCATCCAATTCTGTCAATTTTGTTTTAGCGAGTCGGAGAAAAATCGAAGGGTTTTAGGGATTATAGAGGTTGGAAAAACACTTTAAAAGAGAACTCTCAGTGCCTTTTTTGCATTTAATAATCAGCGAGGCCGAAGAAGGGTTAAACTATAAGCTCGGAGGATCGTAAGTTCAAATACTCGCAGTATTGAAAATAGAAGATTAAGCTCGGCAATCTTTTCATGTTTGAAGATTAGTGAAAGGGATTAAAGTCAACTCGAGGGGACTTTTTAGTGCAACCACATCGAGCCCGGAAAAAAAGATAAAACAACGCTCGATCACAATCTAAGTTTTTCACAAGTGCTAGAACAGGTAAAAGTCACTTGAGGTTTTAAGATTAAAACCATGGAAAACCAAATAAACCCTCCACACTTCAAAAGTTTTTTTTCCATAAATTTAGTTAGAGGCATACGCAGGGCATTTCTTCACTTTAGCATTAGTAATTAGGGTTAAATGGGTAAAATAATGAAAAAATGAAAAACCCACTTTTAACCTAGTAAAAGTGAATAAAACAATTTCACAACTCATTTTACCATATGTTTCTACCCAATCACCATTTTGAGTGAAAAAATTTCCATATCACCTCCAATCTTCCTAGCCAATTTAAGGGCTCGGGCACCATTCATAAACCGCTTGGACCAAGCGGTAAGTGTTCAATTCCTTAGCTATGTATGGTTTCATTTTATGATTTCATTGGCAAAGGTTGAAGTTTTGGGTCAAAATTTGAAACCCTATGTGCACGAAGGATTCCCGCAGGCTACCCACACGGGGCCTGCGAGAGTTCATCATTCTGCTTGATCAAGCTTAACATAAGTCTTGGAAACCCGCGTGTGGTATACCTCACTGCCAACAATAGCGAGGGACAAATTTATGCAATCTTTTGATCAATGAAACCAATTTCTTCATGTTTAAAGATCACTAATTATTTTAATATGATATCCATGCAGGTTAATAGTCACACAATGGTTCTTGAATGGAAGGCGTGTGAGCATGAAGAAGATAATGCTGCTGCCGAAAATCACCCCCAAACTATTTTTGCTCTAAGAAATTGTGGACTCTGAAATACTTCGGATCTGGGGCATGAGAGCCAAGTTAAGATCTATTAGATTTATTTAAGTTCCGGATGTGGGATCGGATCAACCGGTCTTTCATGTGGGTATCCATGCTTTGACCATTGATGTTGAATATCTATTTCTTACGGTTTTTCAAGGCGAGGGTTCCTCGTGTTATCTCGTAGCCGTGAAGTGACATGAAAATGGTAGTCTTTGTCGAACATATTAGCGTACGGATCGCGGAAGACAAAGGGAAAGGTGGTTATGCGGGGGTGGCGGATATCACTCTCAGCACTATTCTGTTTACTATAGCTCGGATGGCTGGGATAGTACGGAGGGTCAAATATTGTACTCCCCAAATAGCTACTTTCAATATGCCCTTGGTGTCTTGAGCCCCGAGTTTTCAGCTGGGCAGATGCGATCGCCATAATCTCAAAAGCAGTTGACAAAAGTAGTAGCGGAGATCTCGAAAGCCGATGGATGCGCTTTGACTAGTATCCTTCTTACGCAGAGAGTCCCCATACTCTGAGACTTCGGCCGATTGGCATTTCTGGGTCCCAGGGGATCCACAGTCTTTGCGTTGGTGCGAACTCATGGCTAGACATATGGCAGGATCGATCGTTAGGTATGACGATCTTTTCTTTGACTGGTTCCAAGGCCGGGTTGTGATGATAGAGGACTATGCATCGCAGCGGACTTTCAAGGTGATCGATTTTATCCTGAAGGCGCAGAGTGGGGAGACGTTGGTAAGAAGTACACCAATTTTTTTGAGTTTTTAGATGTTTTGTATTTTCATCATATTAAATGTTTTAGTTTTTGTAATTTTTTCGAAGACTAACACCTCTTTGTATTGATAACCACGGATGTTGGGGCGTATAGACCAGTTGGTAGTTCTCTTGTTCAGTGGCGAGGAGAAGCGATAGTTCTGATCCTCGATTATCTGAGGATTACTTGGTACGTGGAGCAAAACTTAGAGGAGCTTGATGCATGATGTTCAGAGATACCTCGGAGAGATCTCTGACGTGATCGGCTGTCATCTGAGTAGGAGTTTAAGCACTCTATGGGTCATTTTCTCAATAGTAGCGGGACCTTAGCGTACTATCGTGAACATCATTGATGTCATGATATCGTTATGTAGAAGCTATAAGCTTCCATTTTTGATATTTTAGTGTGGGACTCATTTTGTAAAAACAAACTTTTAGTAGTTATATATATATACATGGTTTCTGGAAACACTTTACACTTGTGTACATGTTTGATTTATAAATTGTTCAAATGTCTGTCTAATCCATTATTGGCCCAAAGCATCCATTAATGTATTAAGACTTCTCGAATGTGTTGATATTCTATGTAAAAGAGTCTTTCAAGAGGCGAATCTGTAAATAAACTCTTAATAATGTAGGACTCAAAATGAAGTAGATACATTGCCATTTTAGTAGCACCACTAGTTGCGAGTCAAGTCGTACGACCAAACGACGAATTCCAAAAGAGACAACATCAACCAATAACTCTACTCTTGGTGCTATACTCTGCGATGTTGTTGGTTGCCTTAAAATACACCGAAGATATAAGCTGGATTTGTTGGGGCATAGATATTGACGTGACTAGGATTCACAGTACTACGGTTACTTACCGTCGGTAAACCAATATAGGTGAGCCTCTGACCTCGGTGATCAAACACAATGTCATGGGTAGAGACAAAATAGCATTAAACTCAAGTTAAGTAACACACATAGGTATGATACATAAAAATACAAGTACTTCATGCACAAATGACTCGTACATAGTACTTCTTCAGTACAACCCATTCCTAGGTTAAATCAAAGGGATACCATCGTAATATACTAAATCATATGCCCCTTGGCCAAAACTGCTAACAATGTAAGGTCCTTGCCACATTGGTTCGAATTTCCCGACTCCTAAGACATCTTTATCTTGTTCATCTGAAGAACAAGATCTCCTTGAGAGAACCACGAGGGTTTGACATGCTTGTCATACTATGCCGTGTTTCTTAAGGCTTCTATTACAAGAGTAGCACCACGGCGAGTCTCATCTAGTCGCGTCAAATACAACAGATGTTCCTCTTGGCCGGAAATTATTTGGTAAAGTTCTGACTAGTTTCAAGAGCGGAATCTCACATTCTATCGGTGGAATGGCTTCCATGCCATAAACTGTCGAAAGTGAATCACGTGGCGGACTTAGCGGAGCGTCCTACTCATACAACTGAAAATAACATTGTGGTATGGCGGTTTTGTGGATTCCTATCATCCGTCGAATCATAGTATTGAGGACCTTATTGATAGCTTCGGCGACCACCGTGCTTTGTGGATAATAGGGCGTTGAGCTATCGTGGTGAAGGCCCAACTTCTCCGTAAGTTCGAGACATCATATTATTTCTAAAATGACTACCATGATGATGCTTGATATCAGGAACACCAAAGCGAGTAACGACAACCTTGGTTGAAGAGAAAAAGTGTTGTAGTCTTCCCGGTATTATCGAATGTCGGCATTACTTTCCGGCCCATTTAGTAAAATAATCCAGCTAATGAAATGCCAACCATGGCCCCAGGTCGAGTGAGGGTGACATGTCACAAAATCAATGCCCCATTTAGCCTTCAGGACCTACTAAGATTTCGGGATGCGGGGCGGGATCGACGAATCTTGATTATAGATGCGGCGTGACATACGAGCAGCGATAATGCGATCAAGAAACAAAGGAAGGCCAAAAAATAACACGCACGCCAAAATTTTACGGCGGTAGCATACCCAGACTTGTGACCACCACATGCTCCAGTGGCAATCATTCAAAGCTTTCGGCTTCATCAAAATTCAAACAACGCCCGGAAGAGCAGAATCAATACCTCATTGATGAGAGTATCACCAGGATGATATAATGACGTGTAGCGATACTTGAACGACGTCGTGTTCGTTACTGGACAAAGTAGGCTGGAAGTTTGAGTTTGAAGATATATAATGATATCTCAGTACCAAATATATCGCCGGTACTAATAAGGAAAAGTGACTGGTCAGGTAACGAATCAACTGCTAACCTTTCCATGGTGTAGGAAAATCACAAATCAATTTAGCGAAAACTAGGGACTTCTTCTATGTGGCGCGATCAAATTCCAATCGAACTCCTGGAGAATAAAATCCACTTGGAGTACTTGCCCCGGTAATTGACGTCAATATGTGTTGTTGCATGGGGTTACGATTAATGAAATCAAGCGTAGTTTTCTGTGAGAATATAATGTGAGCGTTGGACTACTTGAACAGCGACGGGCCAGCTTCTCCAGCATGTTGATACTTGATTTCGGTAGATGAGAGATTTCGACTCAAGTAGTAAATAACATGTTCATCGTGGTGATCATCCTCTGAGCGGACCATACCAATGGTATACTTTCGGTTGACTGAATAAAGAAAGTAATCTCGACTATAATGCGGAGGAAAAAGAAGAACTTTGTGAGGGACAGTTTTAAAGCTTCAAGGCATTGTTGCCATCTTATCCCATACAAACTCTGAACCCTTCTTTAAAAGACGTGTGAAACAACGAGTAATCTCGGCATTCGGGATGAACCGGCCGAAGAAATTTTTCTTTCCCTTGCAAGCTTTGTAACTGGCGTAAGGAAGGAGGAGGTAGATTGAGGATAACCTACCGACCTTGATAGGATCAGACAGTCCCATGGCGTGAAACAATGAAACCAAGAAGACGGCCCGATTCTCATAAAAAACACATTTATGAGGATTAAATCTGCGATAGAATCGACAACGAACGAAGATCACTTGGAGATGATTAGGGTTATCGACCCTACGTAAATAGTGAGCGGCAAATATTCCAAATATGGTTGAACAATATGATTGATATCATGAAAATCATAAGACGCCTTGCGTTAAACATGCTTACACAGTTCTTTAGACCGAAGGGAGTTTTCTGTAGGCAAAAGTACCCAGGACAAATAAAAGTCGTTTTATGTTGGTACTCGGGAGCTATATTGATTTGATTATAGTTGGAAAATCCATCCATGAGGGAAAAAGATTTCACTACCGGCACAGTCATTGGCGATTTGGTCATTGAAAGGGGTTGGAAAATTGTCCTTTGGACAAGCTTTTGTTGATATCCGAATTAATCCAGCATAGCAGCATTATACTACCACCCTTTTTAGTATCGGTCTTTAGTTAGACACCCATTCTGTCAATGCCGCGGGATAAATAAAGCCGACTTTAAGAGGGTTTTTCAACTTCAAGTTTAATGGACGTTGCTTTACGTGGATGAACAAGACGGAGGCGTTGTGGTAGCTTGGCTCCGGGGTGTGTCTTAATTTCGTGGACCACAATAAAAGGGTCAATACCCGACATCTCTTTATAAAGTCAAGCAAACATTGCGAAATTCTTTAAATAAAGAAGTATAGATGACAATTTCGTCAGAAGAACAAGAAGCTCCAATATGAGCGTTCTCGACAATTCCAGGTTTCAATGAAATATATATGGGTATAGGTGGAAATGTTACTAAGGTTTATACGCAAACACATAGATGCGTGAATCGAGGAGATAGTTGTAATAACAACAACGGACGATGGATGTGAAATCCGTTGGTAATTCTCCAGTCTGTTGTTCCAGAAACAATATGGAGCGATGATGTCCATCGTCCCGAGGGTTGTTAGTCAAGGCGGACATAATCATCTCGTCGGGTTGGAAGAAAACAACGAGAGACGGGAACAACTCCTCACAGAAAGTAAGGGTTTTAGGTTAGACCAAGCTTGGTAAGCGAGACTCAGCAGGACTCAGCGGCATAAATTGCGAGCAAACATGATATCTCGAGTTCGGGGACTATCAAGGGTCAAGAGACATTGGAAGCTCACAAGGCACAGTAGAGATCATGGTATGCATTCTATTCGCGAACTGGAATAGTGGGTGGTGGTGGTATGGGAAAAGTTCCCATTATGATGAGTCTTTTAAAAGACCCGGCGCCAACATTCTCATAACCCGATGGGGTGTTTGCTATGAATGGTACATTGCCGTCTTGATTGTCGGCATTAAAGAAAGCAAGTTGATCAAAGTGACCACTTTACCTTGATGAGGAAAGCGTGGGACATGGAGCAGGGTTGACACTACATCAGCCATGAAATCATTAGCACCAGTCAAGTAGGAGTGCAAATCGAAGGTATCAAAAGCTTCCACTTCTATCTGAGGGCGGTCTTACCTTCTAGAGTAGCAGGAAACGATGGAAGAACACCATATGGCAAGCCGGAGCCATTGAAGGTTCGTAAAGTGTTTTGTGATTCTTTTAATGGTGGAGAGCCGATGGCTTTCCAACAAGAAAAAGACATTACACAGTAGAGGCGCAGCCTTCATCAACAACCGCCGTCGGAACAAATGCTCTTGTCGTGGCTAATATTTGGATAAGTTGAGGGTAACAGCGGAATATGATCATCAAGTTAAAGACTATCAGAGTGGAATCCATTAGGATCGAATTCACCTATGGCTTTCATGAGCTCTCCACGTGCGGACAAGGCCGGAAACCGGCGGAACGGTATTGAAGGTGCTTGGACTAGATCTTCGACAATGCTATAGTTCTAGGCTGCCCTAGCATGAGGATTGAATCTTGGAGCTTCTTAGCGACACCTTTGGGAGGTTGTAAAAATGTATCAAGACTTGGTCTTTCGATGTGAAGACCCGATTGGTGGATTGGTGGAGAAGGTTGTACCGTCGGAGTAAGAATCATCATCCTTCTCTTTATGAGGGTATAGTCTTTAGCTCTAGTGAGTAAAGTGTAACATTATTCTTCGCGAATACCAATGCACATCAAAACAGCAGGATTGTGTAGAGGTGAGGGCTGGTCATGGATGACCAATGAAACTGTTGTTGTTGAGGCGGGAAGGGTTGAGACAAGACAAAAAGGGTAGGAGGTTTTGGGGTCCCATGGAGGAACTTCATGACCTCAGCACAACTCAGATAGTCCTTCGTGTAGTGATAATCACCACACATAAGGCAAGGATAGCGCATTTTGCGTTTATCCCGGTCATCAACCGGAGGTGGTTTGGTTTGTTCATTAGGATTGTTGTTTTTACCCTCCTTATTCTTGCCTCTCCCTTTTCTAGACTTAGTCTTACTAAGCGGTGTAGTTTGAACAACGTTCACTTTTGAAGTTTCTGCGTTGGGAGGGCTTGAGGAGGCGGAGCACTTTGTACATTAGAAGAATTGGATTTGAGGTTCGTAGTGGATACGGAATGTGAGTGGTTGTGGGTGGAACCGATCACATCAGCCGCATGTGAGGCAGTTGGAGTAGTAGAAGTAGTAGAAGTACCGGGGCGAAATTAAATCCGGGTAGTAAATCATACAAAGTTCCAGATTTGCGGGTAAACAAGATCGAGATGCAGGCAATAATAGCCTACTCTTGGTGACAACACCATACATAGCAATGTCTTTTCAATTTTGTTTACAAAGGATTTTGTAAACCATTACGCCGATAATTGATACGGAAGTTCAAGTTTGATGAAGGCGTCTCCTTAAATTAAGCCACTCATGAATATGATCAGAAATATGAGTGCAAGAGGATTGTTTAAAGGAACTCAAAATATCGATTTTTGTTTCATAGTGGATTGGCAGTTAGTTGTGTGTGAGAAAATCCATATCTAAAGTGTTGAAATCGGAAAAGAAACTTCGTGGTAATTCAATATACCACTTAGCGACAACTCCAGTCAAGGATATTTGGAAAAGCCTTGAGTCTAATGGAGTAAAATCCTGCTTGAGTTGGATGGGTACCACAAGTGAAAACTCGTAACATGATTGTTTGGGTCCTCTCATGCTTCCATCAAATTTAGAGATGTCAGATGGTAATTTAGCAGGGATGGCGAGGCCATTGGGGAGAGTGCCGAATAGGATCATTGAGAATCCCGGACAAGTGCGGCAAATCCAGAGTAGCACGAAAAGGCAATTGCCGATTCACTATGGATATTAATTTGACTTTAGAGTAGGAAGCTCGGTCGAGTAAGCAATTAGAACGCAGAAGTTTTCCCCCAGAGGGATGATCCTGGTTGGCCTTGTGGTGGTTGAATGGATAATAACCCCAAGGATTTTGACCTTGAGTTTGGGGTTGCTTGATGGTTGACGAGAACCCAGACTAAGTTAGTCACTCCTAGATAGGGTTAGCTGTGGTACGGGACAACTAACGCCCCGACATTTGAGGAAAATTTTGCATAAGTTGATTCCAATACTGGGCCAATGCGGAGGTATATTTTGTCCTAACGGTGAATTCGGTGCCTCTACCAAAGGGATAGTTCCACCGGGAAGTTGTATACCAACTGTAGATTGTGCAATAGTTGCAGTATGTACGGGAAAAGGATATTACCCTGACCACCAACAGTAACCTGTATATTAGGTGCAACAATAGGAATATTTCCACTAGGATTAGTGTTGCGAGGATGAAACAATTGAGGAGAATTAATGGGATGAAGCCAGGAATGGGATGCCCAGGAAGCTGAGGACCATTAGGAGAACCAACTAGAGTTTGAGGTGGCGTTGGATGCGGAGCATTCAACATAGGATTAATGCATGGTAACCAGGAGGTATATTTGGAGTAGCCTCATCTATTCTCTGAGTATTGATAGGTACAAGAGTAGTCGCAGGAATCCCGATTTGGGACACTGCATTAGTATTAGCAAGGTGGGCCATCTCGAGAGGGAGAACAAAACGATAAGAGGTAGTCTTAGGTGTAGTCTAGGGTGTAACCACAGTTCAGGAGACACAGGAGGTTTGACGAGTTCGTAGACAGGGGGTTCGGTACCAAACAAGACTAGTCTCAAACTACCTGATCCAAAACGATCTTGACCCACTACAGGTAGAAGCTGACTATTAATTCGAGATCGTCAAAGGTTTAGCCGGAAAGATGAAATCATCCTGAAGGTGGTTCACCATGGCGAATCGCGATAATCCTCGACGGTGTTGGAAATTGAGCTTCGGCAAGAGGATCGATGGGCTCTACTGGAAATTAGTTGTAACAACACGGGGGCGTCCTGCATCACGTGTGATAAAGTAACAAGAGGAATTTCCCCAGTTGAGGAGAGTCCTCAGGGGTACCCTCGAGTGTTCTTGTGAGTGAAGGTTGTGAAACTTTAGGATGCTGGGAACAAACCCTTGCATCCCTATACGTGAATGTGAGAGCAATTGTAAACAATTATCCTCCCCAGCGAAAATCCTATAGTCAACTTGAAAGCAACAACACACACTAGTAAATAAATCTAGAAGCAATCACCAAGCAAACAAAACCTTCAATGTCGAAACCCACTAGTTGGTGGTAATCCAAGTCATGGCTCTTGAGGCGAAGGGGCAGAGCTAGGGTGGAAAAGTTACGTTGATGACTGTAGGACTTAAATACAGTGCAAGCTCCTACACTTAATCGTGGGTATACCCTCAAGGAGCTTCAGTGAGTTTGATCAGCGTCGATTCGGTACCGCGGAGACTTTCCCTCTGGTCACCTTGGGTAAGCCACAGAAAGAGCCACTGAGTTGCCACAAACAACAATGTTTGCACAGGGAAGCGTTAAATTGATCAGATCCTACATAAAAGAAGCCCTGAGAATTATAAGCCGAAATCAACTCAAAGGCTTCCTCATAATTGTGGTATACCGGGTATTATAATGCGTTCAATCTCTACACGATGTCAGCGAGGCGAGGTTAGTATCCATAACACCAATCGCGATAATGCTCGACCCTTGTTAGAAGGGCTTCCGGAACAATATGCGGCCAATGGAATTTTTACACTCCCTATCTCAAGATACTATTGTGTGTTTTGAGCATTGGAGAGTGTGTCTTTCTTCTTACTCAAAGCACTACCCTAGCTAAATGTTGGTATAAAAGATCCTATAAAAGAGATACTAGGTCAATTTTAATATTACATAGCAACATTTTTTAATGGTATTTGTATGCTCAAAGGCAATGGAGGTATTTCAATGATGTGTAACTCGAGCCCAATCAATGCGAGTATGATGAAATGGTAATCTTTTTTCATTCAATGAATCTAGTTATGGGAGAGAGAAAGCGGTTCCTGAATCAATCTCACTATAACAATGAAAATACAATGTTCAATTCCCTTTTGATATGAATACAAACAATCATTATTATTGAATACTTTCTAAATGTCTTCTTCAAAGTCCAATACTCTAGAATCTCGATTTTCAATGATGTTTAGAACCAAAGAGCAAATATCTTGAAGAAAACAGCAGTTCTTTCAAGAAGAACTCTAATGAATGAAAAAAAGAAAACCAATTTATAAATAGTAAATGTCCAATCAAAGAGCTTTCAATGTAGAAAACAAAACAAACCAAAAGAGCTTCTCGGTGCAAATGAAAAGTTATTTTGGACCAACAAGTGTAAGAGAAATCTCAAAATCTTAACCAACAATCAAGTGTTCTCTCAACCAACATAACACATTCAACTCGAGTAATCAGAGAGAAGAAAAATGCCAAAAAGGGTAAAGAGATGAAAGTCAAGTAATCAAGGGCAAGAAAGACCTAGAAACCATAAATCCAGATCCAACAAACAAAGAAAATAAAAAGAGTTAAGCCGGTAATCCAAAGCCAAAGACTTGAATTAACCTTACTGAGCTATTGCAAAGTCAAAACTTGATTTCAAAAATTTCAAAATGCGCATGGTGACCTTGGACTACAGTCTGAGAAACTAAACTTCATGAGGAGCCAGTGAAATGCAGGGCTGAACTATTTACCTTTGGAGTATATAAGCAAGGTCACGAACTATCGGGGGTTCTGTGAGGCTGCTAATGGTCGATGCGGGAATCCCTGAAACTGTTAAAAATTTTGAAAAATCAAGCAAAGATTAAAATGACTTTTGGACCCAGAACGTCACTCAGGGTATCCTGAGGAATCAAAAGTTTACAAATCAGGAGAAAAAAGGCAACCAAATCAAATGTACAGAAATCCAGCCAAAGACAAAGGATAGTATCCCGATTAGGTCTTCAATTTTGTTAATGGATAAATTAAATTGAAGTCTGGATATGAGACCAATCTCCCTAGATCCACGCGGATCTAGAACAACTTGATAATGTACTACTCTTTCCCTAGATCTAGATTATTGGAGGAACTAAGAGAAATGGACATTAGACATACTTTATGAGCAACTTCTCCTTAAATCTGTTCCTTATACCTTCAATGCTCTTGTCTTTGTTGTTCAATCGACAATACAAACCAATGAGAAGTACAAACAGAATTAATGTATTCAATATCTGAATCTATACGTGAGTCAAGGAATCATGTAATAAGATGACATCATCATTATGGGAAAGGGACATATTCATGTATTGAATGGCGAAGAGAAATATACAACCTGAGCCTTGATGTCATAGATCTCCTTTCAGTGACTTTAGTTCCTGACACACACACTTGCTCATGCATGAGAAAATCAACCACATAAGATGACTTTGTTGTTTGTCCTTTGTTGTTGTAACCAGTCCTCTATACAGTCTTGCCCTGATTCTCAATCAATCTCTTACTAGCTTGCTTCTAGTCTTTCTTAGTAGTGTTCTTGTTAACCCTTTCATGAGCAATCTCTTTAATATATAGTAGAAGATAGCTTAGTTACTTGGATGAGAGAATGATCCCAAGATATCTGGAAAGTCAGTATTTTGCCAACCATTCAGCCAACTCATCCTTCTAGAATTCTTTCTAGAAGGATCGAGAATCATCCATTTTCCTTCTTAGAAACATGTCCGCACCCTGACTTCAAGTACAGTGCAGGAAGTTCATAGTCAATCTGAAGGCAACCTGCAGGAGTGGAGATTCCCGCAGGTGAGTATATATGCAGCCTGCGAACTATCTTTTAAACTATGCTTTCTGGAAACTGACAAAGTGTAACCTTTCTCATGAAAATGTTCTTAATAAAGAGGTTGATTTTCTATTATCATGACACTATCATGACATCATCCCGATGACCAAAAATGTGGATAACATAATTAGCATTGGCGAGCTTTGGTAACACAATGTTACTTGTCTCCATAGAGAAAAGGAGCTTTGGTAACACAATGTTACTTGTCTCCATAGAGAAAAGTTAGAAAGGACGCAAAGAATAACATAAGTTGTCCCACTTCAACCCATAATGAGAACAATAGACTCAACCACTAGTAAAACAAATATTTTTATTAATTTCAAGAGGACAGAAAGAGATAAAAAGATCAAATATTATAAGTGATTCTCCCTCAATACAAAATTCTAATGAGGTAAAATATAAGCAATTGTTGTTTAACCCATGTTGAATGCATACCATGAAGTTGATTTTATGTCATCTATACAACCTACTCAATTTGAATCTGTATAGCCAATCAATCCAAAGTCCTCTGTAGATCTATATACCAATATGTATCCAATTGTACCTTGCATACACCTCAAAATTCTTTTAGCTACTTTACAGTGTATTTCCTAGGGATATGACATAAATATTGAAACCATGTTGACTGCAAAGGATATATATGGTCGATTTGTAGTTAAGTAGATCAAAATTTCAACCAATTGACAATATAGAGTAACATCAAGTGGATTGGAGTCATAATGTCCCTATAACTTCAACCCAATTTGCAAAGGAGTTGTTGATAGTTTGCAACTCAACATGTTGAACTTCTTTAGAATATCCCAAGTATACCTGGATTGTGACATAAAAATACTATCTTCCTTCTGTCATACTTCAATTTCCAAGAAATATTGCAACTCACCAAGATCTATCATCTCAAATTCAATAATCATACGAGACTGAAAATTTTGAAACAGTTCAAAATTGTTCCATGTGTAGATCAAATCATCAACGTATAATGCAACAATTATAATATCTTAACCCGAGTGAAGAATATAGATATTGGGTTTAGATGAACCCTTAACAAGTCCATGATCCTGAAAATACTTATCAATTCTTAAATACCAAGATCTTGGTGCTTGTTTGAGACCATATAAATCCTTCTTCAACATGTAAAATCGATCTTCTTTACTTGGAATTTCAAAACCTTCAGGTTTCTCTACATAATTGTTTTATCCACATAACCATTTTAAGAAAGATGATTTGGAATCCATATGAAAAATTGTTCACTTCTAATGTGCATCCAATGCAAGTACCATCCTGATTGTGTCTAACTTTTCCATTGGAGCAAAGGTTTCTATATAATCAATGCCTTCTTTTGTGCATAACCTTTAGAAACTAAATGAGTTTTATATTTATCAATTGTACCACATGATTTGTACTTAGTCTTATACACCCATTTAATCCCAATTACATCCTTTCCTTTAGGTAAGTTGACCAAGTCCCATGTATCATTTTTCACCAAGGCATTAAACTCTACTTCCATCGCTTCATTCCATGAACTTTCCTTTTTGATTTGACAACATAACTATCTGATTCATCCATATTCATTACCCTAGTCATAAGAACAAAATTCACACTGTAACTTTGTGATCTAGTATCTCTTTTCTCAAAATTTCTATCCAACATATTACTTTCAGAATGACCTCTAATTAGCCACTTAGGTTTCTTCTTGACTTCATATGTCTTAGAAATAGATCCATCACCAATTACTACTTCATCCTAATTAATTATATCTGTAACATCCCGCTCTTGCACGCACATGATTTGACTTATTATTTGAGGACACTTGCGTGCAAGTGATCCGGTTCATTATATGATTGTCTACTTCGCTTATGGATTCCGATGATGATGCTTATGGATTATGATGTTATGTTATTTGATTATCTATGTATAGACATGTGTTATTGACGGGTTCTCCTGAGTGTGCAGGACATTGACATATTGGGAATGTGATGGCATCAATGGACCTCCTTGGACTTCGGATCGAGTCAGGGAATGGACTGTATATGGTTTGGGTATTTCTAATTTTTCATATGTGACATATGAGCAGGTATATTATGATGTTTCTTTGGATCGTTGACGTGTTTTGTTGATGGATGTAGGATGACGATTGCCTACTAATAAGACTCACATTAGGAGTAAATGGGTCATGCACAACAACTAGATATAGTGAGGGAGAGGTGTGGCAACAACCCTACCACAACCTACTAGCACTCTTGTCGTGGCTCGAACTTTAGGTTAACGATTACCTAGTTCGATAGATCCACAATGTCATGAGGGCAGACTAAGACAGTCGCTCACAGATATTCTAAGGG
>SNQJ01S0058308.1:7909-51031 GCA_010110895.2 Picea sitchensis | reverse complement strand
CAAGGGATACGGACGAGAGGTGAGTGTTTGACAGTCAAATTATATATATGTGTGTGTGTGTTTTATAAACAATTTTTTATTATAAACAAGTGCAAGCAAGGAATGGCCAAGTATGAAAAGCGATCACACAGGTTTAAAAATAGGTTTACAGGGGATTCTAAGTAGAGGTGAGGGCCAACGGTCAAATTGTATGTCTCGGAAATTTTAACTGCAAAATGTGTAAAAGGGAAGAGTGCAAGCAAGGAATGGCCAAGTATGAAAAACGGTTGGATGGGTTTCAAAATAGGGTTAAAGGAGATTGTTAGTAGAGGTGAAGGCCGACGTTCAAATTGTATGTATCAGAATTTTTGACTGCAAAATGCGTAAAAGGGAAGAGTGCATGATGGGGCGGTCTAGCGATCGGTTTGTATATTTTCAGAATTACGGGTGTTGTTTGCATGTCGTGCAACAATGGAAGGGCAATCTTTACTCCGCCTGTCCACGAACTCGCAATCAAAAAAGTGGCCAAGTATGGAATAGGGAAATGGTCGATCAGACTTGGTTGGAAAGAAGTGTGAAGGTGGCGGGCACATGAAACAGACATTAGGAATTGGATATTTCATGAAAGTAGACAGACAGTCTTCAAAAATGGGGTGACAATAGTTCCACAGGAGACGTGAGGACTCGACGGTCAAATTGTAGCTCTTGAAACTTCTGAGTGCAAACTGTGTAATGGGGAAGAGGGTATGATGTGAGAGTTTGGTTGTAAATTTGTATATTGCGGAAGTCTGGGTGCTCTTTGGAGGTCACGGAACAATGGAAGTGCAATCTAGAGCCCGCCTCCCCAGGAATCCACGATCGGAAATGTGGCTAGGTATGGAATGGGGAAGCGGTCGGTCGGAGTCACGATATAAAAGCACGAGTGCAAATGTGAAGCCATGAGTGAAAAGAGAAACGAGAATTTGGTTAAGTATAGAAGAGGGAAAAGAAGGGCTAATATATTAAAATCTGTAATAGATATCCCATTTCCTGGCAAGATATTTTCTACATGTTTCTGGAGAAGTTGTAAACTATTGCATATACTTGGAAAGAAGTGTGAAGGTAGTGGGTACATGAAAAAGCGACTAGGAATTGGAAATTTTCTAAACCCGCCAACCCGACGATCCGCAAAAGAGATTCCAAGAAATGGCCAAGTGTGGAAAGCGGTCAGACGATTTTCAAAATAGAGTGACAAGGGTTCCCGAGGAGATGTGAGGCCCGATGGTCAAATTGTATGTATAAGAACTTTTGAGTGCAAAATGTATAAAACGAAAAAGGGGATGATTTGGGAGTTCGGAAGTGAATTTGTACATTGCGGAAGCCGTGATACTGTTTGCAGGTCAAGGAATACTGGAAGTGAAGTTTGCCTGTCCGGGAACCTGCAAGTGAAAAGTTCGTTCAATATGCAATAGGGAAACGGTATTCATATTATACCTAGTATATTGATATTTGTAATAGATATCCCATTACATGACAATATATTTTTTGCATGATTCTAGACAAATTGTCTACGAACATTTACTATGACTGTCTCATGGAGGCATGGTGAGCTGTTAGGATTAAAGCTCAGTTATTGCATAGTTGGAAAGAAGTGCGAAGGAGGCGGGCACAAGAAACAACGATTAGGAATTGGATGCACGAAAGAGATTCCAAGAAACGACCAAGTATGGAAAGCAGATGAATGAGGTTGAAAATTTGGTGACAATAGTTGCCCAGGAGATGTGAGGACCTGAAGGTCAAATTGCAGCTCTCAAAACTTTTGAGTGCAAACTGTGTATCATAGAAGAGGGTATGATGTGGGAGTCTGATAATGAATTTGTGTATCATGCAAGTCCGAGTGTTGTTTGGAGGTCATGAAAAAATGGAAGTGCAATGTAGAGCGTGATTGCCCAGAAATCCACGATCTGAAAAGTTGTTAGGTATGGAATGGGAAGTGGTTGGTCGGAGTCGGGATATAAAAGAATGAGTGCAAATGTGAACCCATGAGCCCACTAACCCACACAAATAGACATTTTCGGAAAAAACGACTAAATAACCAGAAAGAGAAAGTAAAGGGGAAAAACAAACGAGAATTTGGTTAAGTATAGAAGAGGGAAAGGAAGGCCTAATATATTAAAATCTGTGTACCACAGAAGACTTTTGAGTGCAAACTGTGTATCACGAAAGAGGGTATGATATGGGAGTCCAACAATGAATTTGTATATTGCGGAAGTCCGGGTGCTGTTTGCAGGTCACAGAACAATGGAAGTGCAATGTAGAGCCTGCTTGCCCGAAAATCTGCGATATGAAAAGTTGCTAGGTATGGAATGGGAAGCGATCGGTCGGAGTCGAGATATAAAAGCACGAGGGCAAATGTGAACCCGTGAGCCTGCCAACCCGCACATGTAGAAAATTTTGGAAAAACGGCTAAATAACCAGAAAGAGAAAGTAAAGGGGAAAAACAAACGAGAATTTGGTTAAGTATAGAAGAGGGAAAGGAAGGGATAATATATTAAAATCTGTAATAGATATTCCATTTCCTGGCAAGATCTTTTCTGTATGTTTCTAGAGCTGTCATCGTTAAACTTCAGTTATTGCATACTTGAAAGAAGTGTGGAGGTGGTGGGCACAGGAAACAACTATTAGGAATTGGATATTTCGTGAACCTGCCAACCCGACGATCCATGATAGAGATTCAGACAAATGGCCAAGTATGGAAAGCGGACGGACGGGCTTCAAAATGGGGTGACAATAGTTCCATAGGTGACGTGAGGACCCGACGATCAAATTGTAGCTCTCGAAACTTTTGAGGGAAAACTGTCTAAAGGGGAAGAAGGTATGAAGTGAGAGTCCGGTTGTAAATTTGTATATCGCGGAAGTCTGGGTGCTCTTTGGAGGTCACAAAACAATGGAAGTGCAATCTAGAGCGCGTCTGCCCGGGAATCTGCGATTGAAAATGTAGCTAGGTATGGAATGGGGAAGCGGTCGGTTGGAGTCGTGATATAAAAACACGAGTGCAAATGTGAAGCCATGAGTCCGCCAACCCGCGCAACTAGAGATTTTCGGTAAAATAACCAAGTAACAAGAAGGAGAAAGTAGAGGGAAAAGAGAAACAAGAATTTGGTTAAGTATAGAAGAGTGAAAATAAAGGCTAATATATTCAAATTTGTAATAGATATTCCATTTCCTGGCAAGATATTTTCTGTATGTTTTTGGAGATGTATACTTATTGCATATACTTTGAAAGCCCCATTGCAAAACCATCATTTTCTAGTCCAATATTTTACCACTTACTTGTTTTCTATTGTGCTTTTACCATAAAAAAGGTTGTGAGCAAATGATTTATTGAAGATTAGTTTTTATCGCAACTTGTGGGAGTGATTTTTCTCTTGATACATTCTTGCATGGCTTTGACATATTAACTTGTGCCAACACGAGGACCGGTCAACCCGCTGGCAATCCAGGAGTCCGAGAAAGTTGGGTTCAAGTTTAAAGGGATTTTGTTTATATATATTTAAAATGTATTCATATTAATGTATCTAATAGATTATTTGTGGTCCAAATGTAAACCATGTTCGAATTTGAATGGTGTTTTGCGCTCACAATTTTTTCTCAAACCCAGAAGCAATAGAGAAAAATATATATAACTTTTCATTTCGTATTCGAAGAATATTTCTGAAATATAGGAAGCTGTAATTTATGCACAATATAGAACAGGAACATGTATAGGGAAATGAGTTAATTTTAAGAAGAAATACAAATTTCAAATAACAAAACCAAACATTGAAGATCACCATAGAACAACCTCAAATATTTATATTAAGATAAACTAGGTAACAAAATACAATTGAGAATATTTCCCCAAAAATAGTTTTCTTCGAATTTGTAAAAAAATATATAATTCATTACATATTCTATGAAATAAAAAATGCGTTTGACATAATGACTGGGATTGGGACTGCCGCGGACTACAATGCAAAGATGTACAAGAATGAAGTTTGTATAAAGAAGAAATTCGGCGATGTAAACATCAAGACTTGGCAAGAAGAAAGAGAAAATTGACAGTCCTTGGTTAAAGCTTTTTTAGAGTAAGCGGACGAAGACAAAAGAATGTGATCAATATCAATTTACTATGATGGTGTCCCATGCCTTGTCATTTGCTTGCTTATGTCCTTTTATGGCTTTCCTCGGCTTTGAGCTTCATTAGTAATCTGGTCGACAAACTTTTTGAACCATTCTTCGATGCAACTCCTCATGGGCGCTACGTTGATTTCATGCCGGATTTTTATATCGAACAATTCACTTTCCAAGTCCCTTAGATCAATAGATAGGTTGTGCAATGATTCTTGAATATCTTGGTTTTTAATCGCATAACCGACTAGCTAGGTTTTCACATCATCTTCACCATATTCAAGAATGCCATAGAAATTTTCAAATGACAGTTTTTTATAGATATGAACTTGATCATCAAATGCTTGCTTGGTTAAAAAAAACGAGTTGAATATCAATTTAGGGTCCTGGACTTCATTGGTGTTGGCAACTAGATCTATCTCAATTAGCTTCTTAAATAGTTTGTCTCTTCTAGATATGGCCTAGCTACATGCTTGAATGATATCATTGAGGTTCTTTACTTTTTCTTTCCAGCATGCGTTTAGCTGGTCTATTCGATCCAGGGAAGGGAGATCCTCTTGTCTTCTTCTGAATTCCGTCATACCATTAAATTTAACACCAAATGGTAAAAATGCATCGAGGTAGAAACCTTGCTCATTCTTGAGATCTGCTTGCAGATACTCATGAAAAACATGCGCTCTTGTTCCAAAAGAGACCATATTCTTTGACATCTCCCAAGCCTCTGTTATTAATTCCATTCTTCTGTTTATATTCTTTTCCACATAGCCTTGGGCCGTTGTGAGAAGGCTTGCTCATCCTTTTAACTTTGCCGCAGGTGCGGTGGGCTCAACCATTGCCAAAGGAGTAGCAAACAATGGAATAGGCATTCGAGTTGCCTCCAATTCTTTGATTCGCTCCTTTAACATGACATTTTCCATTTAAAGGCCACTAATAGAGTTGTCTAGAGCGTCTCTAGTTTCTTAGTGTATCTGGAAGATCTGGGAAGGGCGCATGTTGCGTAGGTTGATCTCTGAACGATATTTCCCTTTCTTATTCTTTACATCTTTCTTTTCAATAATCAGTTTTTTGGATTCGCTGTAAAAAACAACGCTCTGAAATGCAAAGGACTCTTCTTCGTCCAATGTATCTATGCGAATTATTTACATCCCAGGATTGTGAAGAGCAGTGCTCTCTAGCTGGTTGTCGTCGGGGAACACTTTGTCCATGTCAATTTCTGGTTCCATATCTTCGAGGGAGAGATCGTGGATATCAATTTCTCCTCTTGGTACCTCCTGTTCTTGGACTATTGTTTTCCATTTTTTGATCGCGGGAAGTTTGTGAAAACTTTCAATTTTGCCGGAGGGAGGGTTCTTATCTCCTCCTCCGCCTGAAGAACTATGTGTGACTTTGTTACTTGGGTAGGCCATTGGAGTACTGCTCCGAGATGCTATGGTCTTGGGTGTGGCAGTCGGGGATTGGGCAATTTTTTCACTCGAGCCTTTTCCTTTCTGCTTGGGCGAGTCATTGGTACTGGCACCGAGTTCATTCAGGATAGTGTCAGTGAAAGAACCGTTGAAGTGGTGCCTGACCATGAAATCCCCGAATTTCCAAGGCAGAGAGATGAATTGACTTTTTCTTTTTTCATGGGAAAAATGCAACCAGTAGATGTACTGCCTTGTTATTCCAACAAAAAACATTGTACCAGATATGTGACATGGGTCAAATTCACAATTCATCTTCTTACACATAGATAGTCCAGGGAATGGGTAGCAATTCGCCACAACGAAAATTAAATAAGATGACATAAATAATTTCTTCTGCCTTGTGTATTGCAATAACTGGGAAGAGATTTCAATGGAAATTAACTTGCGGCAATGGAAGATGGCTTCCTCCTTGACTATAAAATATAAAATATACAGAATCATCCGAGAGATGATGGCTGCACTTTCTTGTCTCGTTATCCTCGTGAAAATCCATGCAATTTGTCGAAAAAGGTTTTTAAATGCACTAACATGTAATATGGATATGTCCCAGGGAGCGCCCGTTGGGTTCTGTAATAACTTCGACAAGAGCTCCAATTCATTACCATGCTTCTTTAAGAACTGTCTACAATTCTCACCCTTGAAAGTAGTCGTTGGGTTAGGAAGTGTTAACATCTTTCGAAATACTTGAGGTGATAGGGAGAGTTGGGAATGGTTGCCCATCTGGATAATCCGCTGGTTCGAAATATAGTTATCGGCGCAACACGCGACCAACTCCTAAAGTAAAAAAATTCGGGGATACAAACTGCCGCTGCAATTCTATATGTTGAAATAACTTTCTTTTAGGCAGAAGGGGACGAGTAGTAGTCATAAGCTATGGACCACTGAAAACTTTGGTCCTCACGCCTGAAAATATTTAGGGTATCTCCATAGAAATGTTGTCGAGCTACAGCCATAAGGTGATGATAATGTTCCTTTGCTCCTCATAGTATTTAAAATGGACGCTGCAACATCATAATATAATGTCCGGTAAATCTTGGTTCAATGTGTCTTAATAGGAGATGTCCTCAACCTTTTCGCGTTTTAATGCCAATCTTTTCGATGTGTCTGGTGATTCGAGACTAATAAAGACACAATTAATGTGCATTGGGAAGTGTGCAAAGTTGGCGAGGATGGACGACAACGAAAACTACTTCAGAACTTTTGTGTACCTAGAAGGCCGACAACCAACGAATCTGTGAGAACAAGAGCTGAACAATCCACTAAGTATGGAAAGGCGAGGTACAATTCTTTCAAAAAGTTGAAGTAAATAACAATTTTTACGAGCTGAACATCCATATACCTAAATAAATAAATAAATAAATCAGATGCCATAATATTGACCTCTACCAATTTGATAATAGGTAAGTTTAGTTGATGGATCAAAATATGGCTTACTTCAGGCGACCGTGGTGCTTGTGAGAAAAGCTAATGTTTTGATGAAGATTTGTTTATATTGCTACATGTGGCAGTGATTGTGTGATAATATTTAGAATGAAGACTAGAGGATGGTAATATAATCTCCCGTAAATCTTTGTTTAATGCATTTTGATGGCAAATGTCGTCCAGCTTTGGCCTCATTAATGCCAATATTTTCAAAGCTAATAAAAGCGTAATCAATTTGCACTGGGAAAGTGTGCGAAGATGGCAGGGAAATTGAGAAAGTATGGAAAGGCGAGGAAAACATTGCCAACAATGTAATATACTTGGATCTTGACAAAACTAGGTTCAATTTAGAAGATAATTTGTTTATATTTACTTAAACAATTTTCATATTATTTTATTTTATTAGTATTCTTTTTGGCCCAAATGCAAACTATGTTCAAATTGGAAGGGTGGAGGAACATTTTCATATGAAATCATACTCTCAATTATGCGAATCTGTAATATATGCAGAATACTAAAGAGGGGCATCATGTCAACACCTTTGTAGATGACAGGGGGCCAACACAATATTGCATTCTTGCTATGATGATGCCTTAAAAAAACTAAAATAAGAAACTAATCATATTCCATAATATTCTCCCATTAATGCATTTTAATGGGAGATGTCCTCAAGCTTTCCGCGTATTAATGCCAATCTTTTCGAACATCTGTGATGAGCTGTTACTAGTAAAATCATATTTAATGTGCATTGGGAAGGGGCGAAGGTGGCGGGGATTGAGGGTAGTGAAAAATGCTTTGGGACTTTTTTGAACCTAGAAGTCTGTGGTCGAATTGTAGATGACCCAAGTTTTAGATGCAAGATGTATACTCCGAACACGGGGCATGGGAGTTTGATAACACCTACCTGGGAACCTGCAACCATAAAATTGGCTAAGTAAGGAAACGAAAGTGGTCGGTCGGACTTGTGATGTCAAGATATAGATGGATATAGAATTTTTGATTCCGCCACCTGGGAACCCAGTATCATAGAAATGTGACTAAGTATAGAAGAGGAAAAAAAGAAAGGGAGCGAAGAACTTTATGCTTGACAGAAGAACACTTTATCTGATAATTGTTAAGTGATAAAAATACATCGACTATGGGGCATGAGAGTTCAGGGCATGGGAGTTCCATAGGGCCTAGCTAGGAACCGACGGGCATAAAATTGGCTAAGTATGGAAACGAACAATAGTCGGTTGAACTCGTGATGTGAATATATAGATGGATATTGAATTTCTGAGCCCGCAACCTTGGGAACCCGTGAGCATAGACATGTGACTATGTATAGAAGCATAAACAAATAATAGAGCGGAAAAAGAAAAGGGAAAAAGCGACAAGTATAGAAGAGAAAAAAAGGGAGTAAAGAACTTTTTGCGTCACAGAACAACACTTGGTCTTAAGTATGGAAAGGAGGGTCGGTCAGACAGAGTTATCGTAGGCAGAGTGAGGCTTGCGAGTTCGAGGAGTCGGGGGTCGAATTGGAGATAACTAGATTTTTGTGTGCAAGATGTATATCCGAACATGGGGCATGGGAATTTGATAATGGCTTCAGGGGAACCTGCGGCCATAGAATTGGCTAAGTGTGGAAATGAACTACGGTCGATCAGATGCGTGATGTGGAGATATAGACAGATGTAGACTTTCTCACTCCGCCACCCCGGGAACCCGCGAGCATAAATATGTGACTAATCATAGAACCAAAAGTGGATAATACAGGGAAAGAAAAAAAAGGGAAGAACATGTAAGTATAGAATAGGAAAAATAAAGGGAGAAAAGTACTGTATTCGTGACACAAGAACACTTATTCTGATAATTATCAAGCTATAGAAACACATCAACTATGGGAAAAATATTTTCAGCCATGGAATATAGCTAGAGCTCAACATGCCTTGGTTCAAGATAAAACTGATGTTTGTATCTATCTCAACAAGCAATAAAAATATATATATGAATTGGCACATTTATATGCAAGCATTCAGATAAAGTCATCGTAGGTAGAGTGAGGCCCGAGGTTTCGAGTCTGGGGTCAAATTGTAGATAACCGAAGTTTCGGGTGCAAGATGTATACCACGAACATGGGGCATGAGAGTTCGATGGCACTTACACAGAAACCTGCGTCCATAAAATTTGCCAAGTATGAAAACAAACGGCGGTCGGTCGGACTCGTGATGTAAACATATAAATGGACATGGAATTTTTCACTCCGCCATCCCGGGAACCCGCAAGCATAGACATGGGACTAAGTATAGAACCAGAAACGAATAATGAAGGGGAAGAAGAAAAGGGAGAACATATAAGTATAGAAGAGGAAAAAGAAAGGAAGCAAAGCACTCTATGGCTCACAGAGCATTACTTAGTGTGATAATTATCAAGCGATAGAAACACATCAACTATGGGAAAAACATATAGATGTACAAATTGGAAAACATATGCAGATCAGAGTCTTTTTGTAACCATACCTCTTAGTCTCAGGCATACACATTGTATTTGCTGTGGCACATTGCACTCCATCCTTGTGCCCAATTATTGTGTCCTTGTTTCAATGTAGCAATACAGAGAATACAATGGACATCAAAGAAAGTTGCTACGTAGGAACACATGAAAAAAAAAATGGAGTACAAATTTATTTATTTGAACACAACAACACAGAAAATAGAATTGACATAAAGACAAGTCAATATATAGGAAGATATGGAGTATCCAAGGAAAAAAATAATAGAGCTGCAAATTAGTGTAACAGATATAGACAGAGTAAATGAAAAACAATTGGATATGGAACGTGGGTAGAAATATGCACCTTTGCATGGATTCTTCTACACTTCTGGTTAAGAGTTCTTTATCGCGTCTAGTTTTCCACTTTCTTTCTATGAAAAAGAGCACAAAACAAAATGGACATGAACATAAGTTGACATGTAAAGAAAAAAGCGAGGAATATGTACATAGAGTAAATAAAAGAGAATAAAAGGAATAGAGTAATAGGTAGTGTTAGAAGAATGTAACATTTTTGTTTTTTGTTTTTTTTGTTCATTCATGTTTGTGTATATGTAAAAATTTGTGTAGAAAAAGTTTGTGCCCAAAATCAATTACAAAGCAGGGAAAACTAAGTAGTTGGATAGCTTGATTTTCTACAACAAGATAAAAAGATATGCTTTGAAACATAGAAATATGATTTTTCAATATGTTTGAAGTATATTTCATAATTCAAGTGCAATACCAATTGTATCATGATCAGACCAGTATGTGTACAAACCAGGGAAAACTAAGAAGTTGGATAACTTGGTTTTCTGCAACAAGCTAAACACATATGCTTTGAAACATAGAAATATGATTTTGCAATATGTTTGAAGTATCTCTCATAATTCAAGTGCAATACCAATTGTATCGTGATCAANGTCTAGTTTTCCACTTTCTTTCTATGAAAAAGAGCACAAAACAAAATGGACATGAACATAAGTTGACATGTAAAGAAAAAAGCGAGGAATATGTACATAGAGTAAATAAAAGAGAATAAAAGGAATAGAGTAATAGGTAGTGTTAGAAGAATGTAACATTTTTGTTTTTTGTTTTTTTTGTTCATTCATGTTTGTGTATATGTAAAAATTTGTGTAGAAAAAGTTTGTGCCCAAAATCAATTACAAAGCAGGGAAAACTAAGTAGTTGGATAGCTTGATTTTCTACAACAAGATAAAAAGATATGCTTTGAAACATAGAAATATGATTTTTCAATATGTTTGAAGTATATTTCATAATTCAAGTGCAATACCAATTGTATCATGATCAGACCAGTATGTGTACAAACCAGGGAAAACTAAGAAGTTGGATAACTTGGTTTTCTGCAACAAGCTAAACACATATGCTTTGAAACATAGAAATATGATTTTGCAATATGTTTGAAGTATCTCTCATAATTCAAGTGCAATACCAATTGTATCGTGATCAAGCCAGTATGTGTCTTAGATAAAGATGTTGTATTGAGAAATGGGCAGATTCGACCATACATGGTTAATAAGTGTGTTTTGTACATGGCTTGTTTTGTTCAAAAGAAAGTGGAAACTGTATTTGCACATGTAGTTTTCCAATTCTTTTGTTCTGGTATTATTTTGTAGCATCCCAATATTGAAGTCTCCTACAATGAAAATGGTTTCGTTCAGATGCAAATGGTCCAATGCATTGGAAAGAACATTTAGTATGTTAGAGAATGCTGCATGGGGAGAAACATAGATATTCAGTATTGCAATTTATGATCCATTGAAAAATACTTTTGCAAGCACCATCTCAACATTGTTTTCTTCGAAATGTATATGCTCCAAAATTTTTACATGTTTTTTCACCAATATCACCAGCCCATGTGTAATGTAACTCGATATGCAATTGTGATTTGGAAATTGTTTGTTTTGCAAGCATAATGCCATTTATGTTTCCTGTAAGCACAGAATATCGGATTGCATTGTGTCATAGTCATTAAGTATATCATCCATATGTGCATGTAAGCTGCGTGTGTTAAGTGAGAGAATTGATACATATGAGTTTGTTTGTATGGATTGGTAATCATACTGCAGATTCCACTTTGCGGTAGTCCTGAGGCGTTGCATCTCAATATCAACTTTGTGTTTGTCTTTGAAGTTATCTTTTGTAAGAGGACTTAGTAAATACAAGGAGTCTATACTTCTGACACAGGACAATTCTGTGTATACAAGTCCATGTATTCGTATTCGAGCAGGCTCAAATGCAACACTATCAAGTGTTAGTCCTTGCGATCCGTGGACTATACGTGCACATGCAAGTTTAATTGGAAACTATTTTTGAATCTTCAGTCGACCCGTCTTTGCTGATGTCGATATTGGTTTTGATATTCACAAGATAGGTGTCCAATCGCTTGCAGTGTTTGAATTATATAGATAAGACAACTTGTTTGCTTGTCGGTGGCCTATATGCGGTTCATGGAACTTAATCCATAGGACATCAAGTTTTTCTGTTTTGGTATAGCTTTTGAGTATTCCATCTGAACCATTGACCAAGCCATCCTGTGAATCATAATTGCAGGCATATATTTCAACCAACATGTCTACTTTCAGGACAAGTTGCAAAGGTAAAGTGGTTGTATGTTCATGACGTGGCACATTTCCATGGTTGTCTTCTTCGAGGTCAATTGAATTGATGATGATATCATCGCCAGGCATGAGCGATAGCATGAACCTGAACCTGTTATGCATTGCAACATCCCTATTCGTGTAGAAAAGATAAGGGGAGGTTGGGTCTTTTGGTGCAGTTCGCATGCACCTCAAATTGATTTATGTTAAGTCATCATGTGTTTGGCTGTTTGTACGCATTCTATTCAGAATTACAATAAATGTTTCATCTTTCTGGCGCATTGTAGTATGCAATTCAAAGCATTTAATATTGTCTTTCCAGAAGTCATGCGTCACTGTTTTCATGTTGACCATAGGTTGTTCAAATATCAAAGAATCTTGGATGGGTTGTGCCTGGTAAAGATCCCTACAGAATATCATGTCAATGTTTCCAAAGTATTTTGTGTGCACATGTTTTATGTTTCTTAGCCAGTTGTTAATGGAATACAAGAAGCGACTTCCAATCAAAGATGCCTCATCTATGAAGACAAGTTGCAGTTCGTCGTAAAGCTTAGACAAGGTATCTAACATTTCCTTGCTGAGTGGAAGAAACCGTGACTTGTTAAAAGGCATAAAAAATGCATAGTGGACTGTTGTGCCACCTGCATTATATGCAACTTTTCCTGTGTATGCAACTATTAGGCCCTTTGGTTTCATAGGATCAGAGTAATTGTTTGAATCATAGATTCGTATAAGCATTTGGAATAGTGATTTTGCTGTGAATGTCTTGCATGTTCCTGCTCCGCCTGTAAGGAACAAGTGCACATGAGTGTGCATGATTAAGCATTTTTTAAGCGCAATGTCCTTTAGAATTATTTGTTGTTCTTGATTCAACAGACGTCTGATTCTGTGGTATTCCTTATTTTCAATAAGGAAAGGATGTTTTGTGACTTGAAAATCAAGATTGATACGTTTTTCAATGCTGCCTGCTCGAGGACGAGGCAAATCTGCTTGCAAGTCATAGGACTTGCAATGAGTTCTGGTTGTTTTTCGGTTTGTGAATGTCTCATCAAGATTGCCACGGTTTTCTAGTTCATTAACTGCACTTTCTATATCACCCCATGTTGGATTAACATTGTAAGTAAATCTAGATTCATTGGTTTGCACTATAGTCTTAGAGGAAACATACGCAGCTTCCCATGTAGGGAAGTTATGTTTTAATGTGTTTTCATTTTCATCGAACATAACATATAACAATAGTTTTTCTCTACAATAATTTTCAAGTTAGTATGTTTGTTGTATTTTACAAACCGTATCACAAACGATTTTTTTCTCTTTGATATGGGTGCATCATTTTTCTTGTAATGCGATACGAATTCTGCTAAGCAAATATGCTTAATAGGAGATGTACGCTGGAGGTAATAATCAATAATAGAGCGACATAGTACGTCCTCTGAATTGTCAGGCTCTTGTTCTAGTAAAGACGATGGTTTAAGCGCAAATGTGTGTTTCTCAAGTGGAGATGTGTTTATGAAGACACATTTTATTGAACTACAATTGAGGGGCATGGAAAGTGCAATGTGGACTGCTTGTTGAGAAGACATTTGTTGAAGATTGAGTAATGTATTACCAAGCGTATGTATCATTTGTATAGCATCAATATGACTTCTTTCATGTTCTTTCCGTATTCTTCTGAATGCACTTGTCATAGATTTGTCAATCTTTGTCATATACGAGGTACAATACGATGTTGCAGCATATGCATTGAGGACATACTGTGCATTTGTATTTGCATTCCACATAACTGACATGTCCCTGGAGAAACTGTTGTTCCAGATATGGGAAAGTTTTCGTTTAAGGAAAACTGTTGGTTGTTTAAGTGTACATTGTATGGCTTGGATGTACTCATCTTTTGTTGTATTTAACTATGTCAAGAAGTCATCGAAGATCATTAACCCATCAAAGTGTCATTGTTCTAGAAATGCGAACAAGGATCTAGATTTCTCAACGAAAACTTTGTCCTCTAAACTAAGTGGATCTATGATTCTTGTTGTTCTCATTGGCGGCACAGGGAAGTTGTATATGCAATGCGAGTTTTTTTTCGGTTTTTACAACTTTTTGTATGATAATGTTTATGAAATTTGGCAAGTTCTGGATCCAAATGATCTGTGTTGCATGTTATGTATTTGTCCACAAACTGTTCGATCTATGAGTTGTTGTCAACTTTATAGACTGGTGCACCCTCTATCCATAACAATGCGTGGTCATGCTCACTCCCCCTATTCTGGAATTCAGTCACAGAAAAGTAGTCCAATATTTTTTCAAAAAACATTTCATCATGGCATATTAATTATCTCAAAGCATTTATTCTATGTCTATAGTAGCGAGTGCATGTCACTGGGTCTTTTCTTATGAGGTAGTCAATGCTATCATTTTCCAGTGTATCAGTTTTTTTTTTATGTTTCCTGTTCTTATGCAAGTCAAATACTGCAACCACCAAAGGATCCCAGTGATGCTCTGCACTTGTAAATGTGATGAAAAATGTTGGCGGTCCCAATTGTCGGATCATTGCAAAAATAACTTTCTTGTTTTGTTGCAAATAGTAAGGAGAGATGCGAATGTTTTTGAAATCTATGTATCCAATATCATATTTCAGGATTTTTTCTAGGTTTACTTTGTACTTGACATCTTTGGCCAACAACTTTCTTCCTTGTAGCTGACCTTTTCTTATTCGCACCCACATGCAAGACAACACTTGCTCTATTATTATGCACATTGTTTTGAAAAACAAATTTGTTATGTGACAGGAGAAGTCACCTCTTGAATGTAACAGCTCCCATCGAACTATTTTATGGTAACTGAATCATTCTATAATCTCACTAGGATGTGGATATCCATAGAACAATGTTGGGAAGTTCATTTCCTCAACAGATTTGTCCTTGAATATTCCAAGTGGGCGTTGCCCCTCAGCAGGTGCAATTTCGACAATCTTGTCTTGCAAGTCACAAATGCATTGTGAATCAGTGAATCCATGTACCAATGTCTCAGTAGGTGTTTCAGTATCCGATTCATCATTTGCATCAAACTCACTAACAGTTTCGAGAGTCTGTGCAGAGCTGTCATCCCCTTCTCCGAGAACACTGTTCCAGTTCTCATTTATACAAATATTCTGTGCTTTGTACAGGGCCCTGAAACATAATTATTTTAATGCTTTCATGACAAGATGCACACACACTTTACCTGTCTGATATGCATTCTTTTATTGCAAGTGTCTTTTGAGAGCCACAACAATTGTCGTTGTATCACTAATGAATTGTGGCAATTCTTTTTGCACAACATCTAGTTGGATATGCAGATTAATAATTGATCCTATTAAGCCCATTTGGGGTCGTTTATAGCTCCAAGGTCTGATTTGTGCAAATGCAATTCGCAGAGTCACAAGTCTCTCTTCAATTTCTGTAAGCACACTTACATCTTGTAGTGGTGTATTACATCTTGTTTGGTCAGGCGTTGCAAACTGTGGCAGTTTTACATTTTCAAGCGACTGTTTGCATGGAAGACAAATTTTGCCATTGGAAAATGTTTTATCATTTAGTGTCAAGTGGACGTATTCTACTTCCAAATCAGGCGTGAAAGACTTAGTGTTTTTTGTGAAATTCAATTGATCGCAAATTGCACATGCAATTGAAGGAGTGTCTTTGATTTGTTTCACATAGGTCTGTCTTGCATCTTTTTTTTGTAGGGAAGTATGAGTAGAAAGTGTATGTTGGTTTTCATTGGTAGCAGTGCATGTTGTTGGTTCTAGCCCACGAAATGTGATTTTTTCTTGTCAAACAGTGCCATGACCATTGTGGGATATGTGACCACACCTGTTTCTCTTGTGTTGTCCAAGAACTTTTTTTTAGGTTGTGATATGTGAGTTTTTGTCTAGAAGGAAGCGTAGTAATGTATTTTTTTCTCTCACGTATGACCTTTTTCAAGTTGTGATAACTTAGTCTACATTTTTTGTTCAAGGGCAGGATGACCTCATGACAACTGGGATGGGTTTCATTCTGATTAAATAGCATACGACGCTTATGCAGATTCGATGTGGTTTGACTTGCATTGACACTGGACCCTAAACCCGTAGTATTTCCCATACCACCAATGTATTTGTTCCTCTTATGTATGACCTTTTTCAAGTTGTGATAAGTTAGTCTACGTTTTTTGTTTAAGCCCTGTATGGCCTGATCATAACTGGGACGAGTTTCATGCATGACCTTTTTCAAGTTGTGATAAGTTAGTCTACGTTTTTTGTTTAAGCCCTGTATGGCCTCATCACAACTGGGACAAGTTTCATTCTCATTAAATAACATGCTACGGGTATGCACATTCGATGTGGTTTTGGTGGCATGGACAGTGGACCCTGAACTAGTGGTATTTCCCATCAAAGGTTGATAATGGATACGTGGCATATTTGTTTTCAACGAGATGATGTCAATTATTCGATCGTAGTTTGAATCAATACACCAGAAATGGACACTGTCATCTAGCAGGGCCGACCAGACCTGGATATTTACTCTGAATATGATAGATAGACATTGCAAACAAAATCTTCCACCCTCTAAATTTCCTTTTTCATATGGCACTGCCATGTTTACAAGGTATTATTGCAAACTTCCAATTGCTGACATATTTTCTAGGAGATATGGCGAAAGGTGTTGATGCAAATAGCTAAAAGCCTGTTGGTTGCCACCTATAATTGCATTGCAAAAGGATTGTACAGTGTAAAGCCGTAGTGACTGCACATCGAACTCTGTTGCTACCAAATGACAAATTGCATTGAACAAACTATCTCCACAACTAGATGCAACAGTTGTTGCTATCTGCAATCCATGGCACTGTACACAATGCATAATTTGTTTCCATTACGATTCAAGGTCTTTGCAAATGAGGGACAAGTAAATATGAATTCCTCCAAGATTGCATATGGATAATTTTCTATACATTAGTGGTTCATAATGACCACTGACAGGATTGACATCATGGAACGAGATGCAATATGGATTGTTAGATGCAGTTCTGTTGAATAATAGATATATTGTTTTTCTTGTCAATGACCTCATTCCAATTGATATATTGAGCCACTTAGACAACCATCGTATAAAAAATGTATCTCCCCAAAGTCCCCTCTCATGTGCAGACAGATTTGCAGATGTAGACAACCACATCTTTGAAAAATACGTAGTGACATCATGTATTCCATGCAACTACCAAAGAAAGTCAGATGCCAATTCGTATTCATACGACTCCAATGCCTCAATGTTGCCATTTTTTCAACAACCCAAGAAATAATCTATCAATCCATTGTGCAGGTCGGTTGAGGAATAACAAAAATGCAATAGAACTTGAAATGCATCAAAAAGGCAATCCCCTACAGTATACGAGAATGCATCCAATCTAAAAATCCCATTGCTATGCAATACCTGGTCGATGATGTCATGCACAATGGAGTCTGTATCTATTTCATAAGACTCAACATCTATTACTTGTTTCATCTCGTAAACTGTGATTTTTAAGATTTTTCTTATCTATATTCAGTTTATATGCAAACAAAGAAAAGAAGATAAAAAAAAAAAATGGAAAAACAAAAAAAAAGACAAATAGAAAATTACAAGTGCAGAACTGCATACCAATTCTGCTATCTATCCTTCAACCTTCTTCTTTTCAAATTCAATCCTCACTAGTCGCCACAACATATGACAAGCAAACAAATGTACAGTGAACAATGAACCAAACAAAACAAACAACACAAATAAATAATACTATAAATTTGCTAAGCACAAAGACCGAGTATTCAAGGTATACCATTTTTTAACCTATTCCTAGCGTGCATTCTACAAGATTTTCAGAGGTAGAAGATGCTTTGCAAGACACAAAGGACAGGACAAAGGCAATAGGTGGATGTAGTTTACCCTGGCAGATGCTTGCCCCCTGTGACAACTCCGAACTCGTTTTCTAAAACCCTTTGCATTGCTATTTTGGAAACAACTATGGCATGATATCCAGAAAGTGGAAGTTGGCATATGTGATTGGAAGGGAACAACTTGGAAAAAAATGCACCAAACGCATGGTTTCCAGGAACATAAAATAAGAGGAGAACACCCGGTTCTCTTTTTTATATTTCATTGTAGTTGCGACAGATCTGGGTTATGTGTCCAACATCGACATTCAAAGCGGAACAAGATGTTTGGAAGGGAACAAATTAGGCAAAATGCACGAAACGTATGGTTTCCAGGAACAGATAATATGAGGAGAACATTGGGAAAAAATGCTCCAAACGTGTGAGTTTCAGGGGCAGGAAAAATGAGGAGTTTTCTTTTTTATATGTCACCACGACTGCGACAAAGGCGAGTTTTGTATAGAACATTGGCATTCAAGAACAAGGAAAATATTTTAGGTGTAGCAGCCACACAGAAAGATGTTCTGCAACAGGATTTCGAGGCAGGGACTCCTAGTATTGAAAATTATTACTTGCAAGTTGCAAATAGCAAGCAAAAAACAAGGAATAACAACGAAACTTACCCGTCAACGAGGGATGACAGAAGCTCAGCTCCAAAACTTGCAAACCGTAACAACAGGTCCAACTGCTTGCAGTGTTGAAGAACCACAAGCCAGTGAACAACCACAAAGAGGTCCAACTGCAGCTGCAGAACCTCAACTTTGCAAAGTTGAATCAAACAACAACAACTAGCATCGAACGAACCAACGAATAAGCATTAACCAATGAACCGGTAATGCCGGTGAAGAACAACATTACCCAAATTCGTTGCAGACAACATCGTATAAAAAAATGGAAGTAAATTGTATTGTAAGTTTTAACACATCTGTAGAATAAACATTTAAGGATGCAAGGCCTGTTAGGTAAACACTGACTATCCATGCTCAAAAATTTGGATATCCAAACATTTCAATATGAATAATACAAATTCAAAAACACCGTAGATGATAAATTTTTTGGATATGGCAACATATAAATCATTGGGAATAGCGAAGCTGACAATAAGACGCCAAATCTATTATCCAACGATATCATGACATATATGGGTTTTTTTATTGTATAATAAAAAATAATGCTTTTTGTTCTGTAGTTCGAACAATAGAAATTATGCAAAAAATTGTAGTTAAACGAAAAACTAATATAAAGTCAACGAATTCTCAATCACTATAAACTTTGGATATCTAAACATTTTAGTATGCATAGTACAAATTCAAAAATACTGTAGATGTTAAAAACTTTGGATATGGCAACTTATAATTCATTGGGAATAGTGAAGCTGGTAATAAGACCTCAAATCTATTATCCAATGAGATCATGACAGATACGAGCTTTTTTATTATATATAAAATATAATAAAACAATAGTTCGAACATTGGAGACTATGCTAAAAAAATTTACTCAGAGGACAAAGTAATATGAAAATTGACTATCCATTCTCAAAACTTTGGATATCCAAACATTTCAATATGAATAATACAAATTCAAAAACACCGTAGATGATAAAAACTTTAGATATGCCAACATATAAATCATTGGGAATGGCGAAGCTGAAAATAAGACCTCAAATCTATTATCCAACGAGATCATGATATATATGGGTTTTTTTATTGTATAATAAAAAATAATGCTTTTTGTTCTGTAGTTCAAACAATAGAAATTATGCAAAAATTTGTAGTCAAACAAAAAACTAATATAAATTCAACGAATTCTCAATTGCTATAAACTTTGGATATCTAAACATTTCAGTATGAATAATACAAATTCAAAAATACCGTAGATGTTAAAAACTTTGGATATGGCAACATATAATTCATTGGGAATAGCGAAGCTAGCAATAAGACCTTGAATCTATTATCCAATGAGATCATGACATATATGGGCTTTTTTATTATATATAAAATAATATTTTTAGTTCTGTAGTTCGAACAATAGAAAGAATGCAAAAATTTGTAGTCAAACGACGAATTAATATAAAGTCAACGAATTATCGATCGTTATAGTCCCTACGCACCTTTGGCATGGACTAATAATAATAACATTTTATGGAACATTGAAATAACATTAATATAATAGAGAGATAAAGGTAAAGTTAGAAGATGATTCGAAAAAATAAATAGTGAGAAAATTTGAACAAAATATTACTCTTTGAGTAACACTTACATTTAAATAGTTGTTTATTCTTTTTAAAAGTTCATTATTTGATTGATATCAAAGAGGAATTTTCATGTGTGAAATAATTTTGATTCTCAAAAATATAAGATCTAAACATCCTCGTGGACAATGAAGACAAAATATGCCATGCCTTAACAATTTTTCTAAGCATCTTTAACATTTTCCACCACATTCATCTTAGATTCATCATGAAGTCCAAAGTGAGGAATTGGTTGTTCATGAATAGAGATAAGGTCACAAGAAATAGAAATATGTCGTTGTAGATCAAAGGTAGGTTCATAATCTATGTAAGGGAGTGGTTAAGATATGTAGGGTTCTTGTTGAAATATATGTAGGGTTACTGTTGAAAGGGATTGGGTATATTCTGAGTAAGCATATTCTTATTAATATGGATAAAATGATGATTTGTTTAAGAATTTGGTAATCTCTATTTGGTTAATCCGAACCCACCCTTCTCCACGTGAAATGTTAGGAATAGCCACTGACTTTCCCTCTTAAAGGGAAATAGGTGGAGATGAGGGAAAAATATAGTTGGTTTGTGTCTGTCCTTTGATAAGAAAGTGACAAGATAATTACACAAAATCCTTGATATGTGAACAATTCCTATATGTTTATGAGTTAAGTGGACATGTGGATAAGTCCTATCGTTATTAGGAGACAAACAAACAACAAGAAGAAGTTTATCATCATAAAAAGTAAAACAACATTAACTAATTAATGGTTCTAACATATGGCTCTCCTTGTTAGGAAATCCTTCTTAGAACAACCCCAATCATATGTGCAGCTACACTACTACCCATTTGGTAAAAATCTTTTGCAAATTCCCATGGAAAGGGAAAGGTAAAAGAAAACCAAACTAGTCTATTGGATTATAATTTTTGAAGCAACATACCATATGATGTGGACTATATGCCCCCCTAATAGTGTAGTTCTAAGAGCTAAATGATTATGGAAAAATGAAGCAAACTTGTGTAATCATATAGTAAAAACGATATAAAGAGTGGGATGAAGCAAACATGCTCAAAACCTCTGGGTTTCCAAAATGTAATGCATTTCAAGAAATTTTCAAGCATTAAAGGTAAGACTGAATAATCTAAATAGTGTGATGAAATGGAATGGAATGCAAAAGAAGGTCGAGTATTAATGCAATGAAAATCCTTACCCTTTACTTCTTTACAAACTTGAGCATCACCGCAGGAAATATGAGTAGCAACAAATTCTTCACGCTCTTCTTTCACATCATTATCTAGTAGCAAACATATCTCATGCATACAAAATAAAACATGTGAAACGCTAACAACACCAACATTAATGTTTTCCTTTACCATAAGGAAGATGGTGAAAGTGAGATATTAACAGCTGAAAACACTTATGACCCCTCTGCCCAACTCCAATTACTGAAATAAGTAGGGATGTCAATGAATTTACATCTCTATTTAGCTTAAAATTACACAAAGTTAAAGAGTCAGATGCATTAAACACTTTGGGTTTCCAAAATTTAATGCATTTTAATAAATTTTCATGAATAAGATTAAGGTAAGACTGAATAATCTGAACAATGCCATGAAATGGTATAAAATGCAAGAGCCTTTTTCATGTGGAAAGCCTTACCCTTTACTTCTTTACAAACTTGAGCTTCCCCATAGGAAATATGAGTGACAACAAATTCTTTATGCTTTGCTTTCACATCATAGTCTTGTAGCAAACACAACTCATGCATAGAAAACCAAATATGTGAAACACCAACAACACCAACATTATTGTTTTTCTTTTTTCGGAAGGAATATGGCGAAAGTGAAAAAGATAAGTAGAGAAACTAGTGCCATAAGAGAAACACGTAGACTTGATCAATACACATCAATCGTAATCCAACTATGAAAGAGTTAATCAAGATAACAACAACCTAGTAAGATTTCTTGTACGTTGCAATCTCTTTCCTTCATTAACATGGAAATAATATAACTATTGCTCTGTTGGATTTACAAAAACATTAACTATTCATTAATTGTTGCAAAGTTGGGGCTTGTTGCATTGCATTCAAATTATGCGATAATAATATGAGCAATTCATGCTCTATCTAGACCTCATGCGTGGTACACCACAATGCACTCACTCGAGGGCACTTGTCACAGGTTGAAAAAAGCCCTAGCTCGAGGTAAATCATGATTCTTCTATCTCTCAACATAAGAGGGGTTGGAGGACCCCTTAAACTCGCCTCCATGCGAAGACTCCTGGAGAAGACTCATCCGTCAATCATCTTTCTTCAAGAAACACTCGTGGATGCTTCTGCAGCTAGGGAGTTCATGCATCTGCTCCGTCCGAATTGGATGACATGTGCTCCAAGTTCTGTGGGCAACTCGGGCGGCCTTCTGGCCTCGTGGGACCCCTCCCTCTTTGATTTTATGCCGATGCTCAGTCCTGGGGGGATTCTACTTTCCGGGACTTGCTATGAACTTAATTCTTTTATCAATCTGCTCAATGTCTACGGCCCTTGTGTTGACCGCAAGGTTTTCTGGGAGCGACTTGATGATCTCGGGCTTTTGGCGGCAAAAAATCTCATCCTCGCTGTAGATCTTAATTTAACCACCAGTCCCAAGGAAATGTGGGGTGAAAAAGCGTTGATCGACCCACTCCTGAGCTTTTTTAATCATTTATTTTACAAAAACTCCTTGGTCGACTTGAAGCCAGCCGAGCTTTTACCTACTTGGAGGAATGGGAGATAGGGACCAGCTAGCATCGATAAGAGACTCGACCGATTTTTAATTGCAGAGGAATTGCTCTCGCCATCCTGCAGCTCCCGCGCTTTGGTAAATATCCCTTTCCTTTCGGACCATGCTTCCATTTGCTTACAGATAGGTGTGGGGCGCTTCGATGCTGGACAACCTTTTAAGTTCAATCCACAATGGCTGAGGGAGGACTCTTTTAACAGCCTGGTCAGATCGGTTTGGGCTGACACATCCCGTTCGGTTCTTGGAGATCCCCAAGGCAATCTGGTAAGTAAACTTTTCAGATTAAAAGTTCATACATTACATTGGTTAAAAGATAAAAAGAAAGCGGAATAGGCTGCCATAAACAGGATTGAACAGGAGTCGGAAGACCTTCTCCGAGAAAATATCCAGGACGCTGCCAGCACTGACATTGACTTTAAACTTCACAATCTAGAGAAAGATCGTAACACTTTTCTTCGTGAAGATGAGGAGAGATGGTGTTTGAAGAGCAAAATGCTCTGGCTGGCTGGCGGGGACAAAAATACTCACTTCTTTCACCATATTGCCAGCGCCCGACGTTCAAAAAAGTAGCTTTGGGATATAGAATATGAGGACGACACTCTACACCATTCACAGGAAGATATCAAAGCTGTCGCTTCCAACCATTTTAAAGTTTTTTTCCAGGATGCCTCTGCTCCTAGCCTAGCAGCTCAGATAGAGTTAACAAGCCTCTTCCCAAAGATGGTGACTACCAAGGAGGCTTTAGATTTAGAATCTCCCTGTACAAAGGAGGAACTGTTAGCGGTTCTCAATGGTTTCAAAAAAGAAAAGAGTCATGGACCCGACGGGTGGTCGGTTGAATTATATCTACATTTCTTTGATATTATGTGTCAGGATATTCTGGACGTCGTGGAGGATGCTAGAACCAGAGGAGTGGTTAATTCTCAGCTAAATAATACCTTTATCGTTTTGATTCCCAAATCAAATCTTCCCAGGCAGTTTAAAGACTTTCGTCCTATATCACTCTGCAACCTTTGTTACAAACTAATCTCTAAGATCATCGCCAGAAAAATCTGTCCCTTTCTTTCCAGGGCACTTTCCGATGAACAACTCGACTTCCTAAAAGGAAGACAAATTCTCGACGCAGTTGGAGTCGCTCACGAATGCATCCACAGTATAAAGACAAAAAAACAACAAGCCATTCTTCTAAAGCTGGACCTTAAAAAGGCCTTCGATTGCGTTAACTGGAACTTTCTGCATCTTATTCTCCTACAGTGTGGTTTCGGGTTAATTATAACTAATTGGATTTTGGGATGCATATCCTCAGGCACCCTTACTATTCTGATCAATGGGAAAGCTACCAAAGCTTTTCACTGTGAGAGAGGGATCCGACAGGGATGCCCTCTCTCACCTCTTCTTTTCATTTTGATCCTGGAAGGACTCAACATCTTACTAAAAAACAGTCCAGCGGATGGCCATCTAACAGGGGTAAAAATCTCGGGGCTGACACATATCCTGCATATCCTTTTTGTAGATGATGTGCTGATCTTGACTTCGGCCAATCTTACTGAATGGACCATCATACACTCTATCATTAGCACCTTTTGCTCTGCCTCTGGATTGGAGACCAATAACCACAAATCTGTCTTCCTAGTTTCGAATGCTCAGGAGATTTTACAATCAGATTTAAAAGAGTTGTTCGGTTATGCTTCAATCAAGCTAACGAAGGGGTTTTCCTACCTTGGATTTTTTATAAAATCTTCCAGCTATTCTAATAAATACTGGCTCTGGCTTATTGACAAATTTGAAAGCAGAATTCATCATTGGTATAATAGAATGCTCTCTTTGGGAGGAAGATATGTTCTCATAAAAGCAGTCTTGGAAAGCCTTCCGGTTTTTTGGATGGCGTTAGCTCACATCCCGACATCTATTCTGAGGACCCTTCGTCAACTTATCTTTTCCTTCCTCTGGACTGGCAGCAAGAAGAATTCAAGTTATCACCTCTGTAGATGGGACGTAATTTGAAAACCAAAGTTGATGGGTGGTTCGGGTCTTAGAAATTTGCATTTCTTCTATAGGGCGCTCTCGGCTAACACCTTCTGGCGAATTCTAATGAAACCCGACCTCTGGAGTAAGGTGATCAAAGACAAGTACTTCCCACTTTTACCGGTTCATATCTGGATCAGATTTGTCTCGGAGCGACCCACCAACAACTCTCAAACCTGGAAACATCTCTCAAAGTCCCTTCCGATCATTCTTCAGTGGATTTCGTGGAACCCAGGCAATGGTTACCTGATTGAAGTAGGCAGAGACAGTTTATTGGGATTAGGCAGACATGCCATGCTTTCTCCCCCACTTCTGGCGCACCTTCATAGTAAGAGCCTTTTTTTCTTACATCAAATCAGCTCTCCGTCCAGTGGGGGACAATTGGGCGTTCATTGGCTCAGTGGCACGAATCTTCAGTTGGAATCTGATTTAAAATGTGAATGGGACGGCTTCACTCAGTTGTTGACGGACTCGGGCATCCGACTACAAGAGAGGTCGGATACCCTCATGTGGACGGGAGGGGATGGTTCTGGCACACTCACTGCAAAAAACGTTTATCAAGCCTTAGCTAAAAAATTCTGGTCTAAAACTAATGCTACCTGGCGCCAGAAGATTTGGAAGGGAGACTGTCCTATCAAGCTAAAACTGTTCACTTGGTTGTTGATCGAAAATAAGCTTCTAGTTTGGTCGAACCTACAAGCCCGTGGATGGGAGGGGCCTAGCCGCTGCACCCTGTGTAAACTACACAGCGAGACTATCTCCCACGTCTTCAACAAATGCTCTTTCTTCCAATCGGTGTGGCAGCTCATAACTCCAGCGCTAAGGCTCACCACGACGTGGACAGGTTCCAGCATGCCTAACTGTTTTCAAAACTGGATGGGTGATTATAAGAACCTTGCTCTGTTGCTAGTCTTTCTCTGCTGGCAGGTCTAGAAGGCGAGAAACTCTGCACTTTTTGATGAGAAGTCTCCTTCGATACATAGAGTGGTAAATTTAATTCTGGTTGAGGCGGCTTTGCATAGAAAACAATCAACGGATCCACCTCCCAGCAGGCATAAATTTACAGTTCCACGTGACAGGGCTGTCGCCTGGTTTCACGGAGCGGCCCAACAAGGTGGCTCACTTTGTGGGGCGGGAGGGAAAATCGCTCTAAACTCTCACTCGTGCTTCCGATGGACTCTAAACTGTGGACAAGGATCTAACATGAAGGCAGAACTCTTGGGAGCTTGGGCGTCTCTCATTCTGGCAATTCCCCTGCATATCGATGAGCTTTTACTCCTTGGAGACTCCAAAATTATTATTGATTGGCTGAGCAGTCAAGCAGATTTCCATGTGGCGGCCCTTGAAATCTAGAAAGAGAGAACCCAAGAAGCCACCCACCTAATTAGAAAGCTCTCTTTCGCTCACATCTATAGAGAGGAAAACAACGAGGCGGATACCCTTTCTAAAAAATCTTTGTACTTGCCATCGGGACAAATTTTTTTTACTAGGTGGGAGGATGGCAATGAAGGACTTGCCATCATGATCAATCTTTGATCCTGCCACCTTTTGTTTTTTTGTTTTTATTTTTCTGCTTTCCCACTGATCTGGAAGCCGATCACGGTAGTGTCAAGAAACAGATTTCTGATAGAATGGACTGCAACGATCCACAAGCACAGTACCCCACATGTATTCGTCTTCGCGAAGACAGATTTGTATATTTTTATATCCTTATGAATATAAAGAGTATTTTTTCTCGTGGAAAAAAAAAGGTTGAAAAACAACATAAATAAATTACCATGTAGCATTAAAGAAAATGACAGATGGTGCCACAGAAGAGAGTGATGTCGATGGAATTTTTTTTTTAATCAATTTAACTCGAAATAAGATGAAATTAATCATTTCAAATTCCTATCATATATATATAATGATCAACAAAATTGTAGTTAGTTGTTTTTTTTAATAATTAAAAAAATATAAATTTTGCAAATTCAAAATTAAATTTTAATAAATGATTTTTTTTTCTATTTAAAAATTAAAATGTTTTTTACTCCTAAATTATTTACAATACAATTGCAGTTATACTAAGAGAACACTATTTACAATAATGTATAAAAAACAAAGAAACACTCCAAAACAACAAATTCTACCTTTGTTTTTAATTTAAAAAAATATCCTTTATTTACAAATTAACAATTTATAATAATAACATATGTTATTATTATTATTATTATGAATTCTATTATGTTAACAAGTGTTGCATGGCAGCGTAGTCCCTGGCGGGTTGGAATGGGAATAAATGCACAGGTATGGGGGGACCGTGGGAGAATGAGAAGCCCAAAGTACCAGAGACAAATGGAAACTGCTGCAGACACGTGGCAAGCAACAGGTAGAACAGGTGGTATCCATGCAGAAAATGACACGTGGCACTGTGCGACACGCCAACCATAAGACAACAGAATGATACATGACTCCAGAAGAATGTCACTCTAGGAGTTTTCCTTCCAGAACAAACATTTCGGAAAGAGAAGGCGCCCGAGCATTAATCTCCTAGAGCAATTCTGGCATTGAAACCATTTAGTTTTTGAAAGTATTCTCATTCTAATTATATTGTGTTTTGCATAATCCATCTTACTTTTATTTTCTTAATAAGACTCTGTAATTTTTCCTATTACCAGTAGTACAACATATAGCTACTAAAAAGCACATATATCCCCATCACGTGTAACTTGATATATTATTGGAGTTTGACTTGCCATGTTCGAAATTTCCGTTCCTACCTTCTAGGTTTTATCTCTTTAATGTATTTATGAAATTCATTTAAATTTTCATAGTCACTTCTTTAATTTTTCGCATGGACAAAGTAAGCAACATCCATTTCATTCTATTAAATAGATCATCTCGCTTGTCTATCTCTATATGTGTTAAAATAAATAAAGTTATATGTGGTGGCAAAGAAACACATATATATATTTTTTAAAATGTGTACAGTATCAAAGATTCTTTGATCTTCTTGTATGACCTCTGTGTTTGCTAGTTTTTTCTATATACTAACACACACCTAACATGATTGTTTATTTTCACGAGTTTTCAGTTCATTGAAGTTAATTTAAACTGTGTGAAAAGAAGGTGTTGAGACAGAGAAAGATGCCCTTTTCCTAGAACTTTTGTCCATGAGCAGCAAGGCCACTTTGCAGAGGTTGATCTGCAATTTCTCTCCAGGAAGAGGGCATCTTTGTAACATGCATATCCAACTGAAATATTTGTAAGAACATAAATATTTGTAAGATGCATATGACAGTTAAGTATAGTACCAACTGGTATATTTGTAACATGTCTATCCAGTTGATTTTTTTTTTGGCAATGATACATTTTTTTGAAGGTTTCTATTTCTGCGGATATTCTTGCAGATGTATTTACATGTTTGTTGACCCTTGAATATGTTAGGACCGAAACGACAACCTAACGAGGATGTCAATCCTACTACGTTTTTATAGATGTGGCACTCCTCTTTAAGTTTTTCCCGGGGCGTGTATAGTTCAAATATGGGACTTAGAGTATTTCCGTCGTAATGACTTAAAGAAATACAAAACGGTAGAAAATATTTTTTTTGTTTTTTGAAATAAAGGTTCCTGGAAAATAGAACCATGAATCACACACATTAAACATTCAAATTAAATAAAAACAATTTCCTGACATTCAACATAGTTCAAGATAAAAAAATTCTTAGCACAGAAAAATAAAAGAAGATGACCGACATGCATAAAGAGAACTAACTTTGCATTCTGAAAAGAGGGTTACAAGGCACCATCGAGATTGTTCCCGAACAATTTTTCTTTGAAATCTATCAAAAAATAATGTCTGTTACATATTCCTCGAAACTTAAATGTGTTTTTCATATAGACTCAGATTAGGGTTCCCGCGGACCATAAAAGAAATAAGTACAAGAAATGGGACTGTAGAAAGAAGAAGTGGGCGACGGTAGAGAGAAAGACCTGGAAAGAAGAAATTGGAAGTTATCAGTCTTAGACATTTCTATTTAAAGAGGTGGAATAAATTGATTGATAAAGAAAGCATGATGTGATCAATATCGACTTACTATGATGGTATCTCTCTCCCCCTTTGCTATTTGCTTGTTGATGCCTTTTTATTGCTCTCGTCGACGGTTGTTGGAATCAGGACAACCGCTTGTTTCCCTTCGTCGGTGAGCTTGTCGATTGCCCTTTGGAGCCATTCTTCAATGTAGGTTCTCATGGGGGCCACATTGATCTCATGCCCGATTTTTATGTTGAAAAACTCACTTTATAATTCCTTTAGATCGATAGAAAGATTATGCAGAGCCTGTTCAATTTCTTCATTTTGTATCGAATAGTCCACTAGCCAGTTGTCCGCATCATCTTCACCATTTCAAGGATGTTGTAAAACTTTTCTAAAGACAACCCCTTAAAAATAACAACTTGTTCATCGAAGGCTTGCTTGGTTAAGGACAAGGAGTTCATGATTAAGTTGGGGTCTTGGACCTCATTGGTACTTCCAGCTAAGTCTATTTCAATCAACTTTCTGAATAATTCTTCTTTCTTTGATATGGCTTGTTCACATGATTGGACAATGAGATGTAAGTTCTTAACTTTCTCTTTCCAACATGCATTTAATTGTTTGATCTGGTTTGGGTAGGGGAGATCTTCTTGTCTTCTTCTCATGTCCGTCATGTTGGTGACATTGATGCCAAAAGGGATGAGCGTGTCTACATAGAAACTTTCTTCATTTTTTAAATCCACCTACAAATGTTCCTTCAAGGCAAGCCCTCGTTCCAAAGGAAGATATACTTTTTTATGTTTCCCAGGCTTGAGTAATTAGCTCCATTGTTTTCTTGATATTCTTCTCCACATAGCCTCTACACGATGTGAGGAGGATGGAGGATCCTTTTAACTTGGCTGTAGGGGTGGCAGGCACAATTATTGCTAAAGGACTGGAAAACAATGGGATAAGAATCAAAGCTTTCTCCAATTCCTTGATTCGGTCCTTCAGTCTGGCATTCTCTGCCTCAATGCCTCCAATGGAATAATCAAGAGCATCTTTGGTTGCTCGGTGAAGTCAATAGATTTGGGATGGCTGCATGTTCCTAAGGTTAATCTCTGAACTATATTTCTCTTTCTTATTTCTTACATCTTTCTTTTCAATAATTAAATTTTTAGATTCGCTGTAAAAAACAATGCTCTGAAATACGAAGGATTCATCTTCGTAAAAAATTTGTATCTTAGCTATTTCCATTAGGGGATTATGGTGGATCGCGTCCTCGGGCTGATCAACATTGCAGGATACGTTATCCAGACCAGTCTCAAGTTCGATGTCTTCACTTTCAGTTCCGGTTTCTTCCGCTTGTTCCATAACGTTTTTTCTCTTCTTCCTCATGGGAAGCTTGTGAGAACTATTAATTTTACCCTGAGGAGGGTTCTTATCTCCTCCTTCGTTTGAATAATTGTGGGTTGCTTTCTTACTGGGGTGGGTCGTTGGAGCGATGCTTCGAGATGTCGTACTCTTGGAAGTGGCAGCTGGGGATTGAACACTCTTCTCGTCGGGGCCTTTTAACTATTGTTTGTACAATTCATTGGTGCTTTGCAATGTCTCTAGGTCGCCAACGTCAGGAACGAGAGTGTTTTCATCATTTTCCTTGTCTTCGTTCAGGAGTGTATGGATAAAATAATTGTTGAAGCCAATTGCTAGTAAATGTTCTACAAAAATCCCATTAGGGTCGAACCCTCTTAGCCTTTCAACATATCTTAGGTTCAAGTTGTTGAAATGGCATGTGAATTCATCAATCTTATTGACGTTTCTGAACACAAATTCCCCGACTTTCCAAGGTAGAGGAATGAACTGTTTTTTTCTCTTCTCATGGAAAAAATGCAACTAGTGGTTGTATTGCCTTGCTATTTCTGTAACAAACATTCTGTCTGTAATGTGACATGGAAGGAAAGCAGGATTTTCCTTGGAGCCAAAAAACATTATTACATTGTAATTCTCCATTTGTTCAAGTGTACCCTTCCTGTCCAAAAACTTGGTTGCCTGGTCAGACATCTGGGGAGCATCCTTTCCTAACAATAAATCTTTGAAAATTGAGACAAAGTCATTAAAAACCTCATGAAAACAATGGGAGGCCTTGTGCCTCCACAAGGCTTGGTACCAGAAGGTTATTGGGTCGAATTCACAGTTTACCTTCTTGGACACAGACAATTTTGGAAACAGACAACAATGCAGTATCGCGAAAACCAAGTAGGATGACATATAAAATTTCTTCTCCTGTTTGAATCGTGACAATTGGGAACATATTTCAATGGAAATTAGCTTCCCCCAATAAAAAAATGGCTTGTTCCTTGACTGTGAAATACAAAATATAAAGAATCATGCGGGAAATGCTTCCTGTGGATTCATGTCCCATTATTCTTGTAAACATCCAGGCAATTTCCCGGAATGGATTTCTAAACGAACTAACCTGCAACCTTGTGATATCTTCAGGAACTGTCATCGGGTCTTCCAGGAATTCGGGTAAGAGGTCCAACGCGTTATCATGCTTTTTTAGGAACTCCTTGTAGTCGTCTCCTCCGAAGGTCAATGTTGGCTCTGATAATCTCAACATCTTGCGGAAGACCTAAGGTGACAAAGAAATAGGAGAGTGGTCACGCAGTGGAGTAATTATTTGGCTTGAAATATATCTCTCGACGCACCAAGAGACCACCTCCTTATAGTCAAAGACTTCAGGGACACAACCTACATGAGCAATTCCAGAGGTCCAAATTACTTCTCTCTCAGCGGAAGGGGATGAGCAGTAAGAATATGCCCTGGACCACTAAAAGTTCTAGTCCTCACACCCAAAGATGTTCACTGTATCTTCACAAAACTGTTGTCCAGATGCTACCATAAGTTGACGAGAACGTCTGTTTGCTCCAGATGATGTTTGAAATAAACACCGGGAAGTGATAATATAACCCTCCACAAATCTTGTTCTAATGCATATGAATGAAATATCTCTTCGGGCCTTTTGCTCATTAATGACAGTCTCTACGGTTCCTGCATGATGATCTGTTAGCATTAAAGATTAGTAATTACATACTTAGAAATAAGTGCGAAGGTGGCGGCGACGATGAAGAGCAATCAAGGATTGGAGATTTTATGAACCCGCCAACCCGACGACCCGCGAAAGACATTCCATGATGTTTGGAATGAACACTCGGAAAAGATAATATAACCCTCCGCAAATCTTGGTTTAATGAGTATTAATGGGAGATCTCCTCTAGCCGTTTTCTTATTAATGACAATCTTTACGGTTCCTGCATGATGAATTTTTAGTATTAAAGCTTACTAATTGCATATTTAGAAAGAAGTGAGAAGGTGGCGGGAATGAGGAAGAGCGATTAAGGAATGCCTAATTATGGAAAGTGGTAGGTTGGGCTTCAAAACATGGTTACAAGGGATACTCAGGAGAGGTGAGGGACCGACGGTTAAATTGTATGTCTCAGAAGTTTTGATTGCAAAATGTGTAACACGGAAGAGGGCATGATGGGGCAGTCCAACGGTCTATTTGTATATCGCAGAACTCCGGGTGTTGTTTGTATGTCGTGGAACAATGGAAGTGCAATCTTGAGCCCGCATATACGGGAACCCACAATCGAAAAAGTGGCTAAGTATAGTATAGGGAAACGATCGATTGAACTCATTTTCGCTAATATATTGAAATTTGTAATGGATATCCCATTACCTGGCAAGATCTTTTCTGCATGTTTCTGGACAAGTTGTGTAGGGATAGTCAACGTGATTGTCTCCTCAAGCCTTTAGCTCATTAATGACAATATTTATGGATTTTGCATGATGATCTGTTAGCATTAAACCTTACTAATTGCATACTTGGGAAGAAGTTCGAAGGTGGCGGGCACGGGGAACAACGATTAGGAATTGGAGATTTCGTGAACCTGCCAACCTGACGATCCGCGAAATACATTCCAAGAAATGGCCAAGTATGGAAAGCGGTTGGACGAGCTTCAAAATAGGGTGACAAGGGATTCTCAAAAGACATGAGGGCCCGACGGTCAAATTGTATGTCTCAGAAATTTTGAGTGAAAAATGTGTAACATAGAAGAGGGGATGATGTGGAAGTCCGGTGGTCAATTTGTATATTGCAAAAATCTAGGTGCTGTTTGTAGGTCACAAAACAATGGAAGTGCAATCTAGAGCTCGCCTGCATGGGAATCCGTGATAAAAAAAGTGGCTAAGTATGGAATGGGGAAGCGGTCAGTCGGAGTCATGATATAAAAGCATGAGTGGAAATGTGAACCCATGAGTCTGCTGTTGAGATTTGTACCTTGGGAGGTGTTCCCCATGTGTTTTTGACCTCCTTAGCACATGAGGTGTTCCCCTTGTGCTTTTGTCCTCCTTAGCACGAGGGAAGGACATGACACTTTGTAATTTGATGGTCTATTTTCACTTTGACTTGGTTAAAGTGAAATTTGGTCACTTTTGGCATAAAGTGAGTATTAAATCACTTTGGGGTGATTTTGGAGACATAAGTGACTTAGGGAACTTAACCCAAAAGTGGGTTTTAAGATTTAGAGTTGATTGGGGAGATCTCATCCATTCCTTTGGATTGATCTCAACCATTCACTCTTAGGTTTTCTTTTGGAGTCTATGAGGGGCGCAAAGGGAGAAAGGAGGGCGCATTGTTCATGGAGAGTTTTGCTTGTTGGGAGAGGAGAACTCAAGCTATGGAGATGAGATCAGTTGCATGAGGTTTCTTGGAGGAGGTCTCCAGCTTTCCCTGTGGGAAGCTTGGAGCAGCTTGCTTCATTATTTTACTGGAGCTATTCTACATTTGAGAGGGGCGCATGAGTTTGGAAAACTTATTCTTTCCTGGTAGGATATCTAGCCATCAGAATTCAGTGAGGTCAGTTGGAGAGTGAGGACATCTGCTGGAGCTTCATTCCTGCAGAAGGGTTTTCAGATCTGGCATCACAGATGATTTTTGGAGCAGTTTCAGTGGTTCTGGCAGTTTGCATGAGGGGCGCACCATTCAAGGACGCATCTGCTTGATAGAGCTTGTGTATCAACTCTGTTGGAGTTTCTATTGTATCATGTTCCATCATTTATTGTGTTTACTGTAACCCTTACTTACTTTTCCTCATATATACATTTAGATCTCAAACTGGTTTTCCCCGTGGGGATTTTGTCCAGGGTCATGTTGACCAAAAAAACTGTGTCTACAAATGCATGCTATTGGTTCTTAGATCTGTTCATTATCAATAGTTAAATGATGTATTAGGTGTGTTATATTTATTTGAGTTGCATGTACTAATTTCCTATGGCAAAAACGACATGCTAGAGCACCCAAATCGGAAATATAACCATAACAATCAGCTTGAAAGTTCATGAACTGTTGGATGTTATAAAACAACAGAAAACTAAAACAAAGACAGTGAAAACTTAGAGCCTTTGCTTGGTCAAAGACAGACCAACAAGGAAAGTTGATAGGACCTGGAATTTTCACATGCTATCAGAGCTTCGGTGGCTGATTTTTGGGACAGTTGGGACATCATATTGAGTGGCTGCCATATACTTCTTTCTGGCAGATTTTGAGGACAACCATTGACTCCTTCAGTGGTTGTTAGAGGGTAGATTTTGAGGACAACCATTGACTCCTTCAGTGGTTGTTAGAGGGAAGAATTCAGAGTCGTGATATAAAAGCATGAGTGGAAATGTGAACCCATGAATCTGCCAACCCGCGCACTTAGACATTTTTGCAAAAATCACCAAGTAACTAGAAAGAGAAAGTAGAGGGGAAAAAGAAAGGGGAATTCGGTTAAGTATAGAAGAGGGAAAAGAAGGGGATAAAAGAGAGTGGGAAAATAGAAAAGGGGATGGCAATTTTCAGAAGCGAGAATTGGTCTCAAACAAGCCCAATTGTTGCAAAATCATCATTTTCTAGTCCAATATTTTATCCACATACTTGTTTTATATTGTGCTTGTATCATTAAAAAGGGTGTGAACAAATGCAAATATAAACTATAACTTGGTTTTTGGCTATAACTATGTATAGTTGATTTATAGGCGCTATTGATGTTTGGATTTTGTAGATAACAGTGGGTTAGGATAAGTTTGCATTCTTACTGTGATAAGGCCTTAAAATAAGTAGAATAAGTAAAAAAAAATTCCAATTCAATTCTCACAAAAAAAAATTCTCTGATCCCATAATATTCATCTTTGTTGATTCCATAATAGGGAGGTCGATTTCGTAGATTGTGCTATTGGTGATTTCAGGCGATTGAGGTGCGTCAGTTAATGCTTTGATGAAGATTTGTTTTTATTGCAACTTGTGGGAGTAATTGTGTTTTTGATACATTGTTTAATGCCTTGAAATATTATTTTAAGTAGTAAACTTCTTGCAACAGACTATTCATTGAATGGTTTGTTGTTTCCCTCTGTTTTTACCTCTATTATTTCACTTGTTTGTCATTACTCTGCTACCAGCCAAGGAGAACCCTCATCCATATCATCTTTCCAATTTGACCATGATTTTGTCTTGGTGAAACAACCCGCTAACTCACTAACAAATTCAAAAGAATGACCATTCCAAATTTTTGGCGCCCTGGCTCTGCCCTTTAGCACTTAGGTGCAGACTTTAGGAACAACAGTAACTGTGAAGTCAATTAGACATCTATATAGGCTCTTCGATCAAAGAATAGAGAAAGTGGGTCATAGTTATACTTTCCAAAATGTGTTTGCATAAGAGAAGCATCGAAAAGCTACAAAGAATTCAATGGAGGGTTTTTGAAATAAACACGTTGTACTGTCAACTTGACTGTAAGTATAATAATGACGAACTTGAATTTTAATATTGTGGTTGATTTCATAGCCCCATTTGACTTCAACTAGCATATATCATTTTTTTTTCAAAATATTTGCGAAGAAGAAATTTGGTAATTTCATTAATAAAGAAAAAGTACTCAAATAGAAGCCAGGGGATGGACAACCAATAATATCTTTCCTTTTCGAGTGAAGGAATCAAGGAAGCGAGATGGAAATAAGAGATCGTTCGCTTAGCAAGGTTGAGATGAGAACGAAACTTCTTGGGCAGGGCCCCAACTCCCACATCATGAATTAGTGTTGCTATGTTCTATCTACATTACGAATGGAATTGAATGTTGGTTTGAAACTGTGTGAAATTCATTTATGTTTCCATAGAGGCCTCATGTGATCGACACAATGCATTGTCATATAATTGTTCAATGCTTAATATTTGATCAAATTACTAGAGTCAATACAATATTTAATAATTACGAGACTATGGAACCATGCAAACAAGAAAAGGTGTTTAATCCAGCAAAGCAACACCAACCAAGATTCCAAGGCAATTTTTTAAAAGTAAATCTATAAGAAAAATAGTGGGTAATATATATTTATCCATAGACATTGGACTGAGTTCTTTGCACCGAAGCATTGAACATACTTGTCACAAGTACAGGTAGAGGAGTTACAAAAAGAAAAAAACATGCATACAATTATGTGTTGTTCATCTAGTGCGACAACATGTAGAAGGCATCGACAAGCTCTTGAACATGCATACAAAACTGATTATCATGATTTTTTAGGAACTCCTTGCAGTCTTCTCCTCTGAAGGTCAATGTTGGCTTCAACAATCTCAACATCTTGTGGAAGACCTGAGGTGACAAAGAAACATGAGAGTGGTCCTGCAATGGAATAATTCTTTGGCTTGAAATATATCTCTCAACCCACCAAGAGACCACCTCTTTACAATCAAAGACTTCAGGGACACATCCTGCATGAGCAATTCTAGAGGTCCAAATTACTTCGTTCTGGGCAGAAGGGGACCAAGAGACCACCTCCTTACAATGAAAGACTTCAGGGATACAACCTACACGAGCAATTCCATAGGTCCAAGCACCAAGAGACCACCTCCTTACAGTCAAAGACTTTAGGGACACAACCTGCACGAGCAATTCCAGAATGCAAAATTACTTCGTTCTGGGCAAAAGGGGACCAAGAGACCACCTCCTTACAGTCAAAGACTTCAGGGACACAACCTACACGAGCAATTCCAGAGGTCTAAATTACTTTGTTCTGGGCGGAAGGGGATGAGAAGTAGGAATATGGCTTGGACCACTGGGATTTCTGGTCCTCACCCCCTAAGATGTTAATTGTATCTCCACAGAACCCGCACCAGGGAAAAATCCAAACCCTAATCCAAAAACCCAAAAATGAAAGGAAAGGATACATCTATGAGGGTCAGGACCTCCATCTGAGTCGAGAGATTCAAACTCTCGAGCTGCAAAGCGGCTATTGTGTTCAACATCAGTTTATTTTCTGAAATCCCTTCCTTTGGTCTTGTTAGGACCGCCATCGCTAAGCTGGGAAGTGCCCCCCGTTATGGTGGATTTCAATTTGGGTGTAGGAGTGGTAACAACGTCTGCATTGCCATCATCCATCGTTGTATCATCGTCCATCAGATCATCTTCTTCGGGCTCGAAATCGACCGCATTAACTTCTGCGCCGACCATTCTTTCGTGCTTTTTTGTAAAATCCTTGAAATTTGGAGTAGGCGATGGATATATAGAGCGAATGCATGATATACACGTTTATAGGGTTAGAAAACAAATAAACGCAAGGGGTAGGATATACACGTTTATAGGGTTATAAAAAAAAATAAACACAGGGGGGGTTGCCTTGGAATTCTTTGGATTGAAATATATCTCTCGACACACCAAGGGACCATCTCTTTACTTCCTTCTAGGCGGAAGGGGATGAGTAGTAAGAATATGACCTGGAGCACTGGAAGTTCTGGTCATCATGCCCGAAGGTGTTTACTATATCTCGACAGAACTGCTGTCGAGTTGCTGCCATAAGTTGTTGAGAACGTCCATTTTCTCCAAATGATGTTTGAAATGAACACTTGGAAGGGATAATATAACCCTGCACAAATCTTGGTTTGATGCATATCAATGGGATATCTACTCGAGCCTTTCATTTATTAATGACAATTTCTACGGTTCCTGCGTAATGAGCTGTTACCATTAAAGCTTACTAATTGCATCCTTAGAAAGAAGTACGAAGGTGGCGGGGACGACGAAGAGCGATTAAGGATTGGAGATTTCGTGAAGCCGCCAACCTGACAACGCGTGAAAGAGTTTCCATGATGTTTGAAATGAATACTCATAAGGGATAACATAACCCTCCACAAATCTTGGTTATATTCGTATTAATGGGAGATCTCCTCGAGCCTTTCGCCCATTAATGACAATCTTTATGATTCCTGCATGATGAGTTGTTAGCATTAAAGATTAATAATTGCATATTTAGAAAGAAGTGAGAAGGTGGCAGGGATGACGAAGAGCGATTAAGGATTGGAAATTCCGTGAACCCGCCAACCCGACGACCCATGAAAGAGATTCCAAGGAATGGCCAAGTATGGAAAGTGGTCGGTCGAGCTTCAAAATAGGGTCACAAGTTATACTCGGGAGACGTGAGGGCCCGATGGTCAAAGTGTATGTCTCTGAACTTTTGACTGCAAAATGTGTAACACAGAACAGGGCATGATGGCGGAATTCAACGGTCAACTTGTATATCGTGGAACCCTGGGTGTTTTTTGTAGGTCCCAGAACAATGGAAGCGCAATGTTGAGCACGCCTGCCCGAGAATCGACGATCGAAAAAGTGGTGAAGTATGGAATGGGGAAGCGGTCGATCAGACTCTTGATATAAAAACATGAGACATATTCGAAAAAATGACTAAGTAACCAGAAAGGGAAAGTAGAGGAGAAAAAGAAAGGGGAATTTGGTTGTCAATTTGTATATCGAGGAAGTTCAGGTGCTGTTTATAGGGGGTAGAACAATGGAAGCGCAATCTTGAGCCCATCTGGCTGGAAACCCGCGATCGAAAAAAGTTGTTGAATATGGAATGGGGAAGCGGTCGATTGGACTCGTAATATAAAAACATCAGTTGAAATGTGAACGCGTGAATCTGCCAACCCGTGCACTTAGACATTTTCTGAAAAATGACTAAGTAATCAGAAAGGGAAAGTAGAGGGGAAAAATAAAGGGGAGGGAAATTTTCGGAAGCAGGAATTGATCTTAACAAAGCCTCATTGATGGTCTTAATAGTAACTATGAAGTGCATTAGATAGGTGAACATGCTCTTCAATCAAGGAATAAAGAAAGTGATTCATAGTTATACTTTCCAGAATGTTATTGCATAAGAGAAGCATCGAAAAGCTACAGAAAAATCAATGGAGGGTTGCTCAAGTAAAATTATTTTACTGTCAACTTGACCGTAAGTATAACAACGATGAATTTTAATTTTAATTTTCTGTGGTTGATATCATAGTCCCATTGAACTTCACCTAGCATATATCCTTTTATTTCAAAATATTTTTGAAGAAGAATTTTGGTAATTTCATCAATCAAGTAAAAGTGCTAAAATTAAATACATATTACATTTGCTTCATAGAGCTTACATTAAAAGACAAGGAAGGTATTGTATATTCTTTAAGATCATAGAAAAACCGCTAAGATCCTGGATCTATCATCCAACCATAATTCAAAAATCGGGCCCATGAGAACCTTGAACTGCAGTACGAAAGCACATGAACAAAAGTTTGCCAAACACAAGACGAGAAAAAACCAGCGAAGATTGGGCATTGTATCCCATCTATAACCAAATCCCCAAGTGGGCACCAAGAAATTTGTCGATTACTATATTACTATGAACCAAGATCACTATGAACATTTGCTTCTGATAGTACTATGAACCAAGTTCACATTGACCTGACAATGTTCTAACATTACTAGTTCTGGAAAAGAGTGTCAACGTTTAATTTAATGGAGTTTGAACAATGCCAAATTTGAAATATTATTGAAAATTCCCGATGGTTGCCTTCAGAGGAGAAAGCCATTTTGATGGCTCAAAGGATGGATTTTATTTATTCACAGTTGGATACTTTGTATGAGGTCTTTCCTCATGCTTCTCATTCCTGGACTAAACAATCTTATGCTCTTCCAGTTCACTTTGCCATGTCACTGCAAAACTCTATTCATATCTTGATTGGGTAGCATGGACAGATACATATCAGATTGTTTCGTTTCTTGTCAACGCATGATATGATTTTTTTTTTTTGGTTCAACCGATAAGAAGTATGGCATTGTCCTCATTTAATGTAAATTTGCTATGGACGCGAAAGTCACGTAACATGTAGACACTGTTTGCCTTTTTTTGTAGGTATACTTCATATGGAAATTCTGCCAACCCAAGAAGCACATCTTGTAATACATGTTGTCTAATTGTACAATGTATAATTGTGTTGCTGAGGGTTCAGATGGCAGCGTTGAGGCAATGTCTATATATGTAATGGCAATTTTTACTGCATCGTAGGCAATCAATTGTGCCATCATTTATGAAAGCAGAGGCATAAGCAAGAGAGTTGCATTTGGCACATATAGGCTCGAAGGGGGTCGAGTACGCATTTGTTGCAACCAAAACACCCTCAACCTATGCACGTGAGCATAGTAGTTAATATATTGAACAATATAATATACAAGTGTACAACAAAACAACTGCACAAAATTGTTTAAGACAATTTTTATGTGCAAAGTGTGGATGGAATTGTAGATGTATACGTACAAAAGTTGTCGAGCTAGTTAGTTTCTTGAGATATTGTACTATGTTTGTTCACAATTCTGTTACAAATGTTGCTTGGGTTGTGCGAAAGATCCTTTCTTTGTTATATTTTTTAAGAGCATATGTGGAAATTACCTTTTATGCAATTGTTGTTCCATTGAGGAAAATAAATTTGAATAGGTGTCGAACAATTGTAGCTGCAACATGGAACAGTGTAATAGTTGTGTAACATAACTGAGATATACGAGCATGTGAAAGTAAAGGACAAAACTGGATATGGAGAACGATACCATTTCCTTGTCATTGTCTGACTCTCCATCTTTTATATGGAGAATGTGTTGCGAGCCAACTTTTCTCGCGAGTGTGATAGCTGCACCAATTGTTCCGATTGGGTAAATGTCGTTGCTTTGTGCAAGTTGGCTGATTGTTGTTTTTGGTACGAAACAATATTTTGAACAAACCGTGGGAAATTTTTCCACAATACTTGTTTCATTGAGCGATATAATTCGATCACAATCACCACGGTCATATACTGTTTTCGGTAATATATTAAAAGTTGTAATGGATATCCAATTACCTGGCATGATTTTTTCTGTATGTTTCTGGACAAGTTGTGTAGGGATAGTCAGTGTGACTGTCATCATGGCTTCGTTGTCTGTCATGCCAGCACACATAATGCATCTAGTTTTGTTTGCCTTGTCTAAGTAGGTGCTATACACGACCATTATGTCCTCGATGAACACTTGTCTAGTTTGATGACTGTTAAAGCCTTCTATCGATAATATATTGGGTGTTATAAGTTTAGACCTTATGACATTCTTTGAACAAAAAAAGTAATGTGAATGGTAGTTCGTATCATTTTTTTGTGTTTTTTTTTTGGCATAAATGTACAACTAGATGCACAATTTGGATGAAGTGTGCAGGTCAGAGTTTTGTAACCATACCTCTTAGTTTGCGGAGCTTGCACTATGTTGGGCATTTCACTTGCACTCGTCGATACTTCTTATGAAATGAAAAGCATGTGTTGTAGATGACATCAACATATTTATCATGGCATAGATGAATAAATAACTTAGGATATTTGTTTCGTAAACATAGCAAGAACATAATGTGTGAATATTTACCTTTGGCCTTGTCGTTTTGTTGATGTTTGCGATGATTGACTACTCATGCCCATGTCACTCGTCCAACGTTTTCTGATGAAAGCATGTGTACATGAACATCTGAACGACTAAATAAGCATATGCATTGGATATTGTTCATAATTATTTTGGATGTCACATACATGCTCGAAGGGGATGGAGTATGAAATAGGGTGTCAAGGGATACTCAGGAGACGTGAGGACCCTACGGTCAAATTGTATGTCTAAAAAATTTTGGGTGCAAAAATGTGTAGCATGGAACATGGCATGATGGGGGAGTCCGACGGTCAATATGTATATCGCGGAACTCTGCGTGTTGTTTGTAGGTCACGAAACAATAGAAGCGCAATCTTGAGCCCGCCAGCTCGGGAGTCTGGCTGTCAATTTATATATCTCGAAACTTTGGGTGTTGTTTGCAGGACAAAGGAAAATATAAGTGCATTTTTGAGCCTGCTAACCAAGGAACCTGTGATCGAAAAAGTGGCTAAGTATGGAATGGGGAAGTAGTCGGTAGGACTCGTGATATAGAAGCATGAGTAGAAATGTGAACCCGTGAGTTCGCCAACCCATGCACCTAGACATTTTCGGAAAAAACGACTAAGTAAAGTTACCAGAAAGGGAAAGTAGAGGGGAAAAAGAAAGGGGAATTCGGTTAAGTATAGAAGAGGGAAAAAAATGGATAAAAGAGAGTGGGAAAATAGAAAAGGGGAGGGAAATTTTCGAAAGTGGGAAGTCTCAACAAAGGCCCATTGTTGCCAAATCATCGTTTTCTAGTCCAATATTTTATCCACCTACTTGTTTTGTGTGTTTGATTTACTATCACTATTGGTATACCTTTTTGAATATTGTACTTCAGCTTACTCTGCTGTGGCATATAAGATTTCATCCTCTTTTCCAACTAGTCTATTTCTTTCAATGTAGCAATGCATAAAATACAATGGACATGAAGGTAAGTTGGTATGTAGAAAGACATGTAAAAAAATAAATATAGTTCTAATTATTTCAATGTAGCAGTACAAAAAATACAGTTGACATGAAGATAAGTTATTGTGTAGGAAGATATGTAGTATCTACATACAATAAATTAGGTGCAAAGCAGAAGAATACATATACAGACAATAAATGAAATACAAAACAATGGAATATGAAATAAGAGTAGAAGCATGCACCTTTGTATCTCTTCTTCTACATTTGTGGTTAAGAGTCCTTCGTCTTCTCCAGTTATTCTATTTGTTTCAATGT
>SNQJ01S0058307.1:179379-192038 GCA_010110895.2 Picea sitchensis | reverse complement strand
TTAGATCCGAGTCTATCAATTTCTTCCAGTGCGCTGATTAGTTCTCCTTCCAAATCCACCACAGCTTCTTCCTCATTGTCATCACTGCCTATGCTTTTATTACCATGATCCTCTTTGGCCATAAGCACGGAGTCATTTGCCTTATCTTCACAGGATGAGTCACTATCGGTGTCTTCTGAGGAATTGTCATTATTTGCAACCAAACTTTTCTTCTTATTATATTTCTTGTACTTGTACTTCTTTTCATCATCAGAGTTATGGTCCTTTTTCCGATAGGGACACTTAGAAGAAAAATGACCTATCTTACCACAGTTAAAGCATTTGAAGGGCAACTTCCCTTGATATTTTCCTGATCCTTTCTTTAACCTTCTCACAAATTTGGCCTCAATATCATCTAATTCTGAATCATTATTCTTGTCTGCTTTAAAAGATGCTTCTCTAGTACTAGATTTATCTTTGTTAATTCTCATTTCATATGCAGTTAGAGTTCCTAGAAGTTGATCAATGGACAGAGTTTTAAGATCACTTAATTCTTCTATTGCAGAGATTTTTGGATTAAATTTATCAATTTGGCCTCAATATCATCTATAATTCTGACTGATATTCTTTGTCTCATTTTAAAAAAGATGCTTCTCTAGTACTAGATTTATCTTTTACAATTCTCATTTCATATGCGCTAGAGTTCAGAAGTTGATCAATGGACAGAGTTTTGAAGATCACTTAATTCTTCTATTGCGTAGATTTTGGATTAAATTTATCAGTAGACTTAAAATCTTCCGAACTAAGAGTGAGTCATCAAACGCCTCACCTAGACCCTTCATAGCATGGCATTTCATGCTCTCAACTCTTAAAAATACTTGCTAATTGTTTCCATCTTCATCTATCTTTAGTTGTTCAAATTTCAACTCAGATGTTGAAGTTTGGCATCTTTTACTTTTTCATTTCCTTCATAACCGTTAAGTTATCCACATTGCTTTTGGCAGATTGCTATTTTAATCACCTTTACAAACTCAATTTCATCATGTCCATTAAGGATAGCATTCATCCCCTTAGCATTAAAACTAAACTCTAATTTATCATCCTTGTTGGCTAGCACAGTAGGCTTTGTATATCCAAATTTCTACATCCCAAAAATCAGCATCCAAGGCCATTAAGCATGTTCTCATTCTAATCTTCTAGAAGGAAAAATTAGTTCCATCAAACAGAGGGGGGCTTAGAGGTCGAAGTCCCTTTCACGACTTGTCATGTTTAAGATTATAGATTTACCTTTAAATAAAAGGAACCCCTTTCCTCGATACCAATTGTTGAAATCATTAATACAACTAAGAGGGGGTGAATTCGTATGTGAGCTTAAACAATCTTAAGTCTATTAAAACATTATTAAAATTTCCTTATGTGGTCATCAACAATATAAAAAATATGGACAAGAATACAAAGACAATACATAAAGTATATTGACAAGGATGATTTTTGTTTTGAGGAAACCCATAAAGGGAAGAAAACCTCTTCTTCTTCAAAAATGATAGACAATCTTTTGTCTCCGCATTACATCATCTATAATGAGCACCAAATTAATGTGAGGTCAGAACTTCAAGCTTTCTTTACAAGGTTACAACTTGCTCTGAGAGCACCAACTCTTCCGGGTTTGTAGCACCACTAGAGGGAGCATCAACTCCCTCAATATTCCAAAGACCAACCTGATGGAAGCACCAACTCCCCAATGTTCCAACACCAACTCCAATGGGTAGTGGCAGTGGTAGCTGAACTAACTTCCTAATGTTCCGGAAGACTAACCGATGGAAGCACAACTTCCAAGCATAATGTGCCCAACTCGCATAACAGAGAACACTTGTTCTCCTCCTTAGCACCACCAAGCACTTCGTTTCTTCATAAACCGGTTTCTCTGGCTACAACCAGATGGAAGCTACAACTTCCTGTGTTCAAGCTCCCACTTGAACCTCTGAGGACAACAATCCTCCCGAGCACCTCCCAACCTCCCTAAAATATTTAAGAATGAATACACAGACAACTACACAGATAAATCATTGCTTACCAGTCTTTTTCTGTTCTATAAGTCTGATCTTCTTCAAACTATTATGCAATTCTTCTCTTCCTCTATTTGTTCAGCAGGTCTGCTCTGCATCAACTTTTTCTGTCAGTCTGCTCTGCTTCAACTTGCTCTATTATTCTTATCTGCATTTAATCTCACTCTGCACATATGTTCAATTTCATTCTGTGCATCCTCTCCTTTTTCTTTTCTTACAGTTTCATTCTTTTTCCTCCAAAACAACCATCTTAATTCCGTCTCACTCATTTTCTTTTATACACACAACCTTGACGGTTCCACTTCACCTTCCAATAGGCAAGCCAAGGACACCTGTCTTAGCAACTGAAATGATAACTGTTTCTCACTCAAGAATCCGTTTTGTTTAGCAGAATCGTAACTGATGAGTTACCTGTGTGTGAAGAACCAATAACCCTTAGATCTCATTCAAGTCTTATCCGCACCATAGGATGACTTTTATAAATCTTGACTTTAATTCAGGTTTCGGCATTTCGACATTTCTTTGCCCAAGTTTCTCGACACTTTCACATCGCGATCTCCAAAACTCCGAATTGGAGCTTATCTGGACTGACCCCTTCTCTTCCCATGACCAAGGGCTGTGACCAAGGCTTTATGTGAAAGGCGCTTTCACGATTTTGCCTATCGCTATTTCGTAAATGTTGCATAGTTTCTTCTGCCTCTCCATATCGCGATTCGTGAAACTCCGATAAGGGATTAGATCAACGGTCCAGATCGATCGCTATCTGTTAACCAATTGCCAACAAAGGCCTTCTCATCATGGCACACATATTATCATACATCAACTTGCCCTTTATTAATTCAGTTCCATGCGAAACGATGGTCTCATGTGGGAGTTTTCAAGCTCAGCTGAAGAGAAACAACTCCTATGTTCTGGAAGGATTTGTGGAACATACAGGTACAACACTTCAATTGAAGATCAAAGAATAGAACTCCTCTGTGCAGTAATCATTGTATTGCATGGTGTCGTCACATCACAATAGGCAAATGCCATTGAATCCTTATAAGGAATTTGATCAGGGAAACTTCAGGATTACCGGTTTATGGCAATACTAGTTGCATAAGATCAAAACCCTCAATCCACATTAGCATTGGTCACAATGGAGTCATTCTGACTGTTGCATATCAGGAATTATCATGTGGAGGCATATCAACGAGCCATGCAACTGTAGTGAGTGCAGGATGGACTGGGTTCAAGAGCAATTGCACTCTCAACAAGAAGAAATTGCAGAGCTATGAAACTCAAACTATCAACTAGCCCATCAATTGCAAGAACATGAGGTTAAAAGGAACACAAAATTAGCAGTGGTGCTTCGTGCAATCAAACAACAGTCCAATCAAATTCGGTCTCTTCATCATCAAGGCCCGGGGCATCCTCCAGGGGACCAAGCAATGCAACATCTAGTTCCATCGTCGGGATTGACAACTTCCTACGAGGTTCGTCAACCATCCCAACAACACCAGGTGCAAGACACAGTGGAAGTAGTCCCAGGAGAGGTGGACACAAATTTAAAACTTTCCTAGAAATATTTTATGCAGTGTAAATCTTTCTTTTTGTTGTTCTCCTTTGTATCACTCTACACATGACATAATTGCAAAAGATTTATAGTCTTTTTTTTAGCACAACTAAGAGCAGAAATGCAAAAGCTTTATAGTCTTTTTTGAGTACAACTAAGAGTAGCTTGAAAAAATAAATTGATGTAAATTTGATGCAAGAATTTTCTCCTTTTTCATTTTTGTACTCTTTAGCTGTTTTTGCTTAGGTACAACCCCTTTTTAATATAAATATTACTCGATTTTGTAAAAAAAAAATAGATTTTGTAAAAAATAATATTTCAAACAATATGTGATAGTGAAGTTGTTACCCAATCTATATATATATATATATATATGTATTAATTTTAAGTGATCTTATATATACAATATGCAGGTAGTGAAGTAACATTTGTATTTATGTATCCAGATAGGGCATTAACAGGTGGGGCAATAACTGCTCCCATGTGTCGTATCACTGTCACCATGCCCCACATTAATGACATGGAGGTAATTGATGTAAGTTTAGGCTTTGATGTCGATTGCAAGGAGGAGAGGGGATGAGGGAAGGAGTACGAGACTCAGCCCACTAGCTACTAGGATAATGACCAAGTGTGGGGAGGACATAGAGATGTACAACGATAGGAATTCCATGAATGATTAAAGGAGGGACACTTGTTTACTAGAAGGTTCTAAGAGCAATTGTAGTTATCATTTCATTTCTTGTAGATGCGAGGAAGGAGGAAGGTTGGAAACATAGTTTTAGTGAAAGAAACGTGCCTTTTGGTATTTAAAGACCATCGTTCTTCATCAAATGTTTCACACTCCCTAGAGCATTTCGGTGGTCACAACCATGGAATTAGGATCCTAACACTCCATAGACACACCTTCCCTTTATTTCCAGGTATCCTTGTTTCCAATTTTTGGCATTTAGCTTCATTGCTATGGATTACATGCTTCCACTATTATGGGGTTTTCTCTTGCGTATCACCTTTAGTAAAATGGGTAGTTGTCTAATGTGCTTGGATTTGAATGCTCTGTTGTTAATCTAGGGGAGGAAGGAATAAATTTTGTATGTGTTTAGTTGGCTTTCGTTTCCCTATTTCATTGTAGTTTGGTTGTTAGTGTTGTTAAAGTGGTTTTCAAATTTCTCCTGAGGATTTCTCTATTTTGTTAGGATGACTACCAACATTGGAAGAGGGGGGAGAACATGTAAGATAACTAGTGGTACTGGGTCTAGAAAGGCCTCAACATCTAAGAAACCTAGAAATTCTTCCAAGGCTAAAAAGGAGGAATGGGAAGCAAAGCAAACTTATCAGGAAAACTGCTCTAACAATGCTAAGATAAAGGTAGAGTTGTGGATATTAGTTAGAGGAAAAATACAAAGCCTAGATGATTCATAGGTCCCGAAGGAGGTGGAGTGATGGGTGAAAGACTCAATGTACTCCAAAACATGGTAGAGAAAAAATTTAGGATCACAAAGACATATTGGTTGGTAAAAACTTTAACTGTTAATTCCTTCGAAAAGAAACATGAGGAATAGAAACACATTCTTCATACCATTAGGATTTTAAAGGAAAATTCGAGATTGTGTGCAAGACAGTCTTTGGGATTGGGATTTGAGTTACCAAAGTTGCATAGAAGAAGACAAGAAAGAAGAATGAGGAGTTCTCTGTTGGACCAGTCAGTCCCCAGGCCAACCCAATTGAGATCAATGATGATCCTTAAACCTCTGGTACTGCACATGAGGAGGTCAGGGAGGAAGAAGTGTTACTGGAAGTGGTAGTGGAGGAAAGTCCTCAGTCTCCCTTACATTGTTTGATAGTCCTTTTACTATAATGTTTAGTCATATGATGATGGATATATTGTTTCTTTCTTTATGTAAATCATTGGTTAGGTGGCAATTTGATCAAACATGAAAAAACTCAAATGATAGAGGACCGTTGTTAATATCTTTTTTTGCATATAATGTGAAAAGATAGCTATGATTATTAGTTTTTTAAAAAGAAACATTTTTATATATGAGTAAAAATTCTTATAAAAATATACATATTCATAAATTTTATTTTATAATGACATTTATCTTCTAAATTGTGTGATGATATTATTTTTCACTTTAGTATTAATATATTTAATAAGTTATTGTATTATTGTTTTCAAATTTTTGTGGTGAGGAATTTCGAAGGTGTTATCTGGATAATCCACAGTTGGTGTCATTTTTATCATCGACGTTTCAAATCTGAATCGAGATTCATCATCAAGACTAATCGTCAAATGAAACCTTGTTGATCTTCATCAATTAATATTTTAGATGCAGAACAATTTTTAAATTATAAATTTTAACCAAGTCGACTATCTATAAACCCTAATTTTAGAGTTAAACATTAATAAATTAATAAAACAAATGATAATGATTAATAATTATTACCTAAGTATGGATCATAACTAAGTATATATATATATATATGGTTTTGAATGAATGATTTTAATATGATTAGGAAGCTTTTAATTATTTATGCTTTTAGGGTTTATGCAATTTAGGATTTTAATCATAACTAATTATTAGAATGATTTAAATATGATTAATAGTGTTAATATATGTAGTAGATACATAATATGATTAGGATACATAATGTTGTTAATATCATATGATTAGGGTTATGAAACATAATATTGTTAAATGTAGATTTAGGGTTTAAAAGATTGGGATTAGGGTTATTTATGATTTAGGGTTTATGCGATTAGGATTTATAAGTATTGATAAAAGTATATATACATATATATAAATCTAGGGTTAGAATGATAAAAACTAAGTATTTAATAAATGTAGATTTAGGGTTTGTAATATTAGGATTATGGTATATATGACTTAATTAATAATATATATAGTGACAAGTTTTTATAATTAAAATTTTATAGTAGTAATAGGACTAGGTTAGTTAGACCTCTAAACTTATGAACTAATTCAAAAATAAAACCGAAACAAGAAGGAAAGGAAAAGGTCAGTGTCATACCTGATTTGATCTATGAGGGTCCCTTGGTTGATTAATGGGTGCCAAAAGCTACTTACCTCCAGGTCACCGTCTCTGTTCATATTTTTGGGGTGCTTGATTATTCTTCTCTTAAGCGTCTTTTGTAGTAGTGATCCTCTTTTGCTAGTATCTTGGTATCCTCAAGGCAAACATGATGTTTGGTTTTGAGGGAGTGTTCTGTTAAGGCAGAAGTGCGAGTGCGTTCATTTCTAATGTCTGCTTCATGTTCCTTAATCCTTACCTGGAACGATCATCCAGTTTCACCAATGTAACATTTCCCACATGAAAAAGAGACTTTGTAGATGCCTTTCCCTTGTCGGTGGTCTATAGGGTCCTTTACAAACTTCATTCTTTGTCTGATAGTAATTAGGGGTTTGAAGGAGGTCATAATTTCTTTTCTTTTTAAGACCTTGGAAATCTTGTCTGTGACACCCCGAATGTAGGGAAGAAAGGATTTTATGTTGGAGGTTTGATCATTCTGGGCACGAGTCCTTCTATCCTTCTTATATATTGCCTTTTTGATGTCTCTATCTCTATATCCAATGTTCTTGAAGACCTTAGTTAAGTGGTCTATTTCTTCTTTAAGATGTTCCTTGTCAGAAATTCTTGCCGCCCTTATGGCGATGGTGTTGAGAACCCCCATCTTTTGAGAGGGATGGTGGTGGGATTCGACATGAAGGTTGTTGTCTGTGTGGGTTATTTATGTCATATATTACATGTTTATTTTTTACTTGTGGCTATTATCTATATGATGTTTCTTCTTATAACTTGTGTGTGCATTTTTGTTAAGCACATTTCAATATTTTTCCATATATACAACTGAAAAAAACAAAGTTTCAATCTTTTTCCATATATATATATATATATATGAAAAATAAACTTCATGAAAAAAATATATCCCATAAAACTTATTTGAAACTTGAATTCTCTATGAAACTGTTTTTCTCATCTCCACTCTATTCTTATATATGCACTTTATTTTTAATATTGAATGTGTGAGATTTATTCGCAAATGGGTAGTAATTTCTTATATTACTAAAAAATAGTGAAAATTTTGCCCCCAAAAACAAAGATAGTGAAAATGTTGCAGAAATGTGTTAAAAGCATTTCAATTGAAAGAATTTTTATCTTTTCACGTCGAATCATTGCATTTCCCCATTTTTTTCCGGTCGACAGATGTTTGCTTTTCAACTTTTCGGCCGAAAAATACTAACTTTCGACCGAACTATTAGTTCGGCCCAAAACCTACACCTATGGTACTTTTCAGAGAGGTGACACTTCTCTTTATCTTAGTCCAACTTTGGAAGAAGTAGATTCATTCAAATATTGTCAATTTGGTTTTGAAACTAATACCAACATTTTTAGAATTGAATCAACATTCATTTGATACAATTTGTATTCAATTTAATTGTTTTTTAGTATTTTTAATTATTTTTATAAAAAAATGTCTGCATATTTTTTAGATGATACAATGATTTAGTAAAATGAAAAATCAATATCTGCAATAATACACAGTAAAAAATTAAGGAAAATTTATATTACGAAACCTTTCACTGTCCTCTTTGTTATTCCTGAGATTGTTTGTGGATCAACAAACAATGTCAGAGCATCTCAAAGTAAATGATATTTGATTTAACAATTCTCTTCTGCCTTAGAAATAAACTTATGATATTTTAATAACCTTATAACTACAAATACAAAGGCTAGATATTGTTCTTTAATATTTTTTTATAAATTATCAGAAGCTGAGAAGAAGAATTAAGATAAACAAACTAAAATACAAAGTAAGGTATTGAGTTAAGATAACTCTCACTTTAATTTATGTATGTAACTTGTGTTATAAGCTAATTTCAAAGATCAAACCTATTCTCTCTCGATCTTTTTCTGAAGACCAACTGAGATTTCTAAAAGGAAGACATACAAGATGCCATATAAACGGCCCAATAATTCCTGCATAGCATAAAGTTGAAAAAATTGAAGGTGATAGTTCTAAAACTCGTTTTGAAGAAAGCTTATGATTGTATAAGTTGGGACAATTTAAGACTGATTTTAATCCAATCGGGGTTTGGCATCCAGATTACAAATTGGATTATGAGTTGTGTTAGTACTTTGACTTTTGTTGTTCTTCTAAATGAGGAGACTACTTCGTTCTTCAGAAGTGGTAAAGGATTGCGACAAGGGTGTCCATTATCCCCTCTGCTTTTTATTTTGGTAATGGAGGGTCTTAGTCTTCTCCTTAAGAAAGGACAGTGAGAAGGAAAGCTCATGGGAGTGAAGGTATCCATAGTAGTCAGAATCCTCCATCTCCTTTTCGTGTACGACGTCTTAATCATGACTAGAGCTTCTCTCAAGCAATGGCAGGAGAGAGACATCATCGTAAAATTATTTTGTAAAGCGTCGAGTTTACAGGTGAACGTGACAAAGTCTACTTTACTGTACGTTGGTTTAAATGAGGAGGAAATAAAAAAATTCAAGGAAATGCTCCCTTATAATTCCGCTGACCTCTTAGTAGGATTCAAATATCTTGGATATTATCGCAAGACAGGAATGTACAAAGCGGAAGATTGGAGATGGTTACTTGCTAAAATGGAAAAAAAAAATGGACATTGGTGCAACAAATGGTTGTCCCTGGGTGGTCGTTTCATATTATTAAAATCGATTCTAGAAAGTCAACCAGTTTACTGGATGTCATTAGTGGTTATCCCTGTCTCATTCCTCAACAAGATCAGGAAAACAATGTTCAGTTTCCTTTGGAAGGGTTGCAATGAAAAATATCATTTCCATCTCTGTAGATGGGAGGTTTTAGCAAAACCAAAGAACCTTGGCGGGTGGGGAATTCGAAACATTTATCATTTCAACAAAGCTATGGCAACAAACAATTTATGGTGAGTGTTAATGAAGGATGACATCTGACATAGAGTAATAAGAGATAAGTATGTTCCCTATGTTTCGGTAACAACTTGGCTTAGATCGACGACGTTTCAACAATTTTCTACCTCGCACACTTGGAAAAATCTCATAAAATATGTTCACCTCCTTACAAATTGGCTGAGTTGGAGCTCGGGATCAGGGAATTCTGTTCAACTTAGTAGAGATAGAATTCTGGGTTTGGGGAACTCATCTTATCTGTCACAAAATCTCTTATCCATTTTAAAACATAAAAACATTACCCTACTCTATCAGGCCAGGGGATTAACTCGGTCGGGTTCTATTTCCTCTCAGTGGAAAGAGAGCAATGAATTGGGTCTAACGAAAGAAGCGACAAAGGAATGTGATTTATTTCATAGAGCTCTTATTGGCTCAAGGGTCTATCTACAGGATAAAGCAGTTGAGCTAATGTGGATTGGGGGGATGATGTAACTTCTCTTTGTAAAAATGTGTCTATGATGTAAAAGGTTAACTATATGTTCATTGACTTGCGTAAGCGTAGCCATATTATCTTTGTTTTTTTTTGGTTTTGTATGAGGTTGTGACTAGAATGTGCTATCCATCCTGTTCTCAGTGTAATAAATATGTGTGAACAAGTATATCAATCAATTCTCGTCTCTCATCTGTCTCTTAATTTCAAACAATATGTGCCCGGGATGGCAGTTCCTCACATGACTTCTCTTTGTAAAAAATGTCTATGATGTAAAAAAGGTCCAACTATGTTCATTGACTTATATTAGCGTAGCCATAATATTATGCTGTTTTTTTTGGTTTTGTATGAGGTTGTGACTAGAATATTACTCTCTCATGAGAGCTGAGGGACTACATTGCAACCTGTGTGCTGGTTATTTTGTTTTTCTTGGTAATACGAGGCATAGGAAAGTCATTTTGATGTCTTGTGTTCAACCCATATTTGGTTATGTCAAGCTATGTATGCTTTATTTTGTGAACAAATTATATATCAATATAATTGAGAAATTTTCAATTGGAAAAAGTGAAGTTCTACATAATTATATAGAAATATAAAACCATAAAATTTATCAAGATTGGAAATTATATATTTAATTGCATGAGTGTTAATATTATAATATTTCAAACAATATGTGCCCGGGATGGCAGTTCCTCACTTTGAACACTAACCCACACTACCAAGTGTGAATGATGACAAATGAGATTGTAAATTTATGCATCTTACCTACCTACCTACCTACCTACAACCTTGCAAGTAAGGTTCTACATAATTATATAGAAATATAAAACCATAAAAATTATCTTGAAAATTATATAGAAATATACAACCATAAAATTTATCTTGAAAATTATATATTTAATTGCATGAGTGTTAATATTATAATATTAACATCTAGTTTTTTTGGGAATTGGTCATGCTACAAATAATCTAGTAGAGGCTCCGATGGTTTATCTGGGAATGCACCTCATCATGAATAATAGTCATTGGAGATTCTGACGTGATTATAAAAGGACTCCTAAGATGCATAACAAATCCTCATCCACATTTCATGAGGATTTACAATAGAGTCAGGGAACTTGAGAACAAATTCCTCTTAGTAAGCTAAGATCACATCCATGAGGATTTACAATAGAGTCAAGGCAATTGAGAACAAATTCCTCTTAGTAAGCTAAGATCAGATCCATAGAGAGTAGAATGAGAAGGCAGACCGAATGGCGATGGATTCTTCTAAGCAGATGGGGGGAAGGCCTTGTGTCTTCTGTATGATTAAAAATGTTTATAAAAATATACATATTCATAAATTTTATTTTATAATGATATTTATCTTCTAAATTGTGTGATAATATTGTTTTTCACTTTAGTATTAATATCTTTAATAAGTTATTGTATGTTATTTGTTATTTGTGTCATATATTACATGTTATTTTTTTTACTTGTGGCTATTATCTCTATGATGTTTCTTCTTATAACTTGTGTGTGCATTTTTGTTAAGTATATTTCAATATTTTTCCACATATACAATTGAAAAAACAAAGTTTCGATCTTTTTCCATATATATATATATAATCTTCATGAAAAAAAGATATCCCATAAAACTTATTTGAAACTTGAATTCTCTATAAAATTGTTTTGTTCATCTCCACTCTATTCTTATATATGCACTTTATCTTTAATATTGAATGTGTGAGATTTATTCGCAAATGGGTAGGAATTTGTTATGTTACTAAAACAAATAGCCAAAATGTTGCCAAAAAAACAAAAATAGTGAAAAAGTTCCAGAAATGTGTTAAAAGCATTTCAATTAAAGAATTTGTATATTTTCAATTTTTCGACCGAAAAAGACTAACTTTCGATCGAACTATTAGTTCGGCCCAAAACTTGCACCTATGGTACTTTTCAGAGAGATGACACTTCTCTTTAGCTTAGTCCAACTTTGGAAGGAGCAGATTCATTCAAATATTTTCAATTTGGTTTTGGAACTAATACCAACATTTTTAGAATTAAATCGACTTTCATTTGACACACATGTCTGGTTGTCAAATTTGCAAGCTTGGAAAACTGACTTCTCAGAAATCATTTTCTTATCGTCAATAATCTGATGAGACATAATTTACTCATCGGTCTCATGTCATGTATACAATTTGTTGTACTGGACATTTTTCAAACTCATCTCTTTCTCTTGAAGTGACTCTTACCATTTTTTCAATTTTGTCATATTAATATCAAGGAGCTGCTTAAAATACTTGAACTTAGCAGATCATTTTGGATATCCTCTAATTTTGTTTTCAACATCACAGTGGAATTTTTTTCTCAAGCTCATCTCTATGTTGAAGTTATTCTCATCATACTAATATCAAAGATCGTTCTTAAACATTTTAAACTCGACAGATCTTTTCGGATATCCTGTGATTATGTTTTCGACATTACATTGGATTTGTTTTTTCTCCTACATGTTATGTTCAAGGTTAACCACATTCTGTTGAAAAAACGTGATGCTTGAGTTTTCAACATTCAACTATCTCAGTTGTTCCAGCTGTGTAATCGTAGCTGCCATGTGTTGATCAATCACTGCCACGTTTCTTTTCCTATTGTTGGAAATATAACTGAGAGG
>SNQJ01S0058307.1:149771-172016 GCA_010110895.2 Picea sitchensis | reverse complement strand
TTGTATGAGGTTGTGACTAGAATATTACTCTCTCATGAGAGCTGAGGGACTACATTGCAACCTGTGTGCTGGTTATTTTGTTTTTCTTGGTAATACGAGGCATAGGAAAGTCATTTTGATGTCTTGTGTTCAACCCATATTTGGTTATGTCAAGCTATGCTTTATTTTAGAACAAATTATATATCAATATACAATTGAGAAATTTTCACATTGAAAAGTGAAGTTCTACATAATTATATAGAAATATAAAACCATAAAATTTATCAAGATTGGAAATTATATATTTAATTGCATGAGTGTTAATATTATAATATTTCAAACAATATGTGCCCGGGATGGCAGTTCCTCACTTTGAACACTAACCCACACTACCAAGTGTGAATGATGACAAATGAGATTGTAAATTTATGCATCTTACCTACCTACCTACCTACCTACAACCTTGCAAGTAAGGTTCTACATAATTATATAGAAATATAAAACCATAAAAATTATCTTGAAAATTATATAGAAATATACAACCATAAAATTTATCTTGAAAATTATATATTTAATTGCATGAGTGTTAATATTATAATATTAACATCTAGTTTTTTTGGGAATTGGTCATGCTACAAATAATCTAGTAGAGGCTCCGATGGTTTATCTGGGAATGCACCTCATCATGAATAATAGTCATTGGAGATTCTGACGTGATTATAAAAGGACTCCTAAGATGCATAACAAATCCTCATCCACATTTCATGAGGATTTACAATAGAGTCAGGGAACTTGAGAACAAATTCCTCTTAGTAAGCTAAGATCACATCCATGAGGATTTACAATAGAGTCAAGGCAATTGAGAACAAATTCCTCTTAGTAAGCTAAGATCAGATCCATAGAGAGTAGAATGAGAAGGCAGACCGAATGGCGATGGATTCTTCTAAGCAGATGGGGGGAAGGCCTTGTGTCTTCTGTATGATTAAAAATGTTTATAAAAATATACATATTCATAAATTTTATTTTATAATGATATTTATCTTCTAAATTGTGTGATAATATTGTTTTTCACTTTATTATTAATATTTTTAATAAGTTATTGTATGTTATTTGTTATTTGTGTCATATATTACATGTTATTTTTTTTACTTGTGGCTATTATCTCTATGATGTTTCTTCTTATAACTTGTGTGTGCATTTTTGTTAAGTATATTTCAATATTTTCCACATAAATATTGCAAAAAAAGTTTCATCTTTTCCATATATATATATAATCTTCATGAAAAAAAGATATCCCATAAAACTTATTTGAAACTTGAATTCTCTATAAAATTGTTTTGTTCATCTCCACTCTATTCTTATATATGCACTTTATCTTTAATATTGAATGTGTGAGATTTATTCGCAAATGAGTAGGAAATTTCTTATATTATAAACAACAGTCAAAATGTTGCCAAAACAAAAATAGTGAAAATGTTGCAGAAATGTGTTAAAAGCATTTCAATTAAAGAATTTGTATATTTTCAATTTTTCGACCGAAAAAGACTAACTTTCGATCGAACTATTAGTTCGACCGAAAATTTGCACCTATGGTACTCTTTCTTAGAGATGACACTTTTAGCTTAGTCCAACTTGGAAGGAGCGTATTCATTCAAATATTTTCAAATTTGGTTTGAACCACCAACATTTTTAGAATTAAATCGACTTTCATTTGACACGCATGTCTGGTTGTCAAATTTGCAAGCTTGCAAAACTGACTTCTCAGAAGTCATTTTCTTATTGTCAATAATCTGATGAGACATAATTTACTCATCGGTCTCATGTCATGTATACAATTTGTTGTACTGGACATTTTTCAAACTCATCTCTTTCTCTTGAAGTGACTCTTACCATTTTTTCAATTTTGTCATATTAATATCAAGGAGCTGCTTAAAATACTTGAACTTAGCAGATCATTTTGGATATCCTCTAATTTTGTTTTCAACATCACAGTGGAATTTTTTTCTCAAGCTCATCTCTATGTTGAAGTTATTCTCATCATACTAATATCAAAGATCCTTCATAAACATTTTAAACTCGGCAGATCTTTTCGGATATCCTGTGATTATGTTTTCGACATTACATTGGATTTGTTTTTTCTCCTACATGTTATGCTCCTAAGGTTAACTGGCCATTCTGGCATGGAAAAACGGATGCTTGAGTTTTCAACATCTCAACTATCTCAAATATTCCAAATTGGTAATCGTGACGCCATGTGTTGATCAATTCATCACACGCTTTTTCCTATTGTTGAAATATAACTCGAGAGGGGTGAATCAATTGCGTATATATAAGCTTGAAAATTTTCTTGTTATTTTTATTCTTCGAGATTATTATTTAATGTGTTGTTGATAAATTAACAGGCATAGATATACAATATTTGATCAATCACACGTAATACATATCAATTATTTTTCATGAGGAAACCCATAGCGGGTAAAAACCTCTTCTTCAGAGATGTCAACTGTCTAACTTTCATGTAATATCACAGCCTCTTTGAGCTCCAACTCAACATGACGCTACAACCTCCGGGATAACAAGCTACAACTTCAGAGAGCAATCAAATCTCTCAGATTTCTTAGCACCAACTAGATGGAAGCACCAACTCCCAAGTTTCTCTAACACCCACTAGATGGAAGTACCAACTCCAAGAATATCTTCTAGCACCAACTAGAATTCAAAGGAATGTAATCCTCCTTAGCACCAATCTCTACCCCCATTGAATCTTGCTAAAACTTTGATTTCATTTCTATACCCTTGATATATCCGTTAACCCATGTCTCCTCACTTTGCAGCCTTCACATACCTATTCCGCTTATACTTTTCTTTCCTCAACACAGGCACTCTTATCATCCTGTCAAATTTCTCTTCCGGAGAGGAAAGGACGATGGAGTGGAGGAATGGAATGGATGGAAGGAAAAAGGATGGAAAGATGGACGGAGGATGGATGGATGAATGGATGGATGGAATGGAATGGAGGAAGGATGGATGGATGAAGGAAGGAAGGACGGATGGATGGAATGGACGGATGGATGGATTCGAAGGAAGACGGATGAATGGAGGATGGATGATGGACGGGATGGACGGATGGATGGAAGATGGATGGATGGATGATGGACGGATGGACGGATGGATGGACGGATGGATGGATGAAGGAATGGACGGATGAATGGAATGGATGGAATGGACAGGAATGGAATGGAAATGGATGGAAAGGAAAGATGGCGGAAAGGATGGACGGATGGAGGATGGACGGATGGATGGATGGATGGACGATGGAGGAATGGATGGATGGATGGATGGATGGAAGGAAGGAAGGAATGAGAATGGACGGATGGAGGAATGGATGGATGGAGGAAAGGAATGGACGGACGGGAATGGAATGGATGGAATGGATGGAATGGAATGGAATGGAATGGATGGAATGGAAGGATGGAATGGATGGAGGAATGGAGGAAGGAAATGGACGGAATGGATGGATGGAATGGATGGATGGATGGAAATGGAATGGATGGACATGATGGATGGACTGATGGAATGGATGGATGGATGGACAGGGATGGATGGACGGATGGATGGAAGGAATGGATGGATGGAATGGATGGATGGACAGGAATGGAAGGAATGGAATGGAATGGATGGAAGGATGGAGGATGGATGGATGGATGGAATGGAATGGAGGATGGAGGAATGGAATGAATTGAATGGATGGAGCCGGACTGATGGAAGTCTCCTTCTCCGCTTGTCGCTCTAGTTCTACAATTGCACCCTCCTTGGAGGAACCTGCTCACGCCTAAAGCTTAAACCCAAAGATCGGCGCAACCGCGCCAAAGGTGAAAACCGTAGGATGTTTAGGGCACCTCCAGCCCCTAATCGCCGCTGCACTCGGGCATATGGCCATGTGACTCGCTACTGGGAAAAGGTGGTTAAATGCTGGGAAACCCGGTAACAAACCGCTGTCCCGCACTACCACTTAACACACGGGTCGCAGTTTCAAACCCCACGCCAAAACTTAACACACGGTCATATATATATATATATATATATATATAATGTACGTAATTCTAATACATTGTACTACAATGTACGTAATACAATGTACGCACGCTATGCTAAAACATTCGTGCTAATGCATATATGTTGGGTCATATGCATATAGGTCATATGCAAGCTTAGCCCCGAACCGACCCCCCATCCAATATACAACACTTGAAACATATATATAATGTTTCCCATAATGCTAACAATACAAATGGCGGTACTGGTTAGCGGAGAGTTATGAAGGCGCATCATAGGGGAGGTCCTGGGGTCGAACTCCCCGCTGGACTCCCAATACAATTTATACAACCACATAAACAATAATGAGGGGACATGTATTCTGTGGATTGGGTCACGGTCCTCATTACTTGCCACCAACCTAACACGCAGTCACCATCCAATAATGCCACAACCAACCACAACCAACTGGCCACATCATCACCGGTGATGGCTCGGTGACGGACTATACTGACAGTACGTACAAGATCCAAAATTTTTGCATGTTTAGCTTGGCGAACAGATAGCGATATATTCTCCATACGGACTCCATTTGGAGAAAGGTAACAGGGTCACTAAATCGGGAAGACGAGACGTACGCAATGGCACTGCTGCTGTATTTCAGCACTCGAAATTGAGAAAAATTTGATCCTCGACATCATCCCTCCCCATTGGGAAGCTTTTGACCTCCAAAAGACTATCTCAGCCTATGTGAAGATGAGGGTAAAGTTACTCTCACCCTTCCAACCTCAATCCACTTGGCCTTTGTTGGATTCATCCTTTAAGACCAACTCGCAAATATCTACATTTCTCGCTTCGTTCAAGATTCTCCTCACAAGTATGGTGTCTTTCCTAGTTCAAGTAGATACTGGAGAAAAATAATCTATGGAAGGAATTTAAACATTCTCTCCTTGATCATCAATCAACGGAGGCTCATCCAAATTCAAATTCTCAACATTAACAACGATACATCAAGATATATGGAGGCAAAATTCCAAACGTAAAAGCATTGTTACCACGCACGACAATTTTGAAGGGACCATATCTAATTGGTTTCCAATTTTTACCTTCTCTCCTTAAGCCTCTCCTTGCTGATGTAGCCACACTTCATCACCAACTAAACTCTGATCAACACGATGTTGTCATGTCTCACTTTGTACTTGGCCTCAATTTTTCCTTAACCGCTTGCACCACCGATGTATCACCTAATTTGTTCAATGAACTTTCGCCTGATCAATAATATATTTCCCATCAACAACAATAATATCTTTCCCAAAGATGAAATCTAAAGGTGACTTCTAAGTAAATAGCCAAACATGCCCAAATGGCGACGCTGAATGAAGAGTGCTTAGCTTTGTTGTAAGCATGCTGAATGTAAGGTAAATGTTCATCCCAAAGCTTAGGATGCTTTCTAATAAGCATGAAGAAGATGTACCATCAGATGATTCACCAACTCGGCTCGACCATCTGCCTGCTGGATGGAAAGTCATGCTCTTTTTAAGCTTTATGTCCATGAGTGCCCACAAACTCTAACAAAAACTTCCAACAAATCGAGAATTGATCAAATGATGGACTTGGGCAAAACCAAAATGCACCCAAACATTTTGAAAGAAAACTGTGTCGTTTGTTCTACGTTACCTGCCTAGTACATGGCATCAATATACACATCTTAATAAAATGATCAACCACAACATAAAGATAATCATGACCTCTTCTCACATAGGTAAACCACCAACAACAACCATGGAAATACTTTCCCCAAGGAGAGAAGGAACCTGAAGTGGAGTGTACAAACCCAACTTTCGTTACTTGGTTTACTTGTAGCACAATAAATCTAACATCCCCAAACATATCACAAACACTTTCATTCATCTTAGGTCAAGAGGCAATATTTGCAATCTAGCCATCGTCTTGCCCATACCAAAATGGCCAACAATAAGAGAAGAACAGCTTCTCTTATGATGTTGATTCTTTCTCCCCGGTGGAATACACAACTTGCCAAGATGATACAAGATTATTATGCAATGATAATCCAATTCTTCAACATGGTTAGAAAGTGGCACAAATTCTCATACACTTCCTTAAAGTCGTAAAGATATCTAAAGCATACTGCTCCACATAACTTTCATGCATTATAGGACTCTGCTTAAGAATAACTTAAGCACTAACAATAGGCCCGAAAATCATATCAACTAATTTTGTTAAAAATGTATTTCTTATACTTAATAACCAAATGAAATCATTGTAAGAAACCCATCCAAGTGCCTAGCTTTGTCAGAAGGATCATAGATTGTAAATATTGGTGCTGTTGATGATTTGTTTGAATAATGGTTTATTTTCCCAACAAATAATGCTTCCATTTCTTAACACTTTGAACCAATGTATATAATTTCCTTATCATAAGTAGGATAATTAATCACGGCACCATTAAACGCCTTTCCTCGTATCGAAACAAATTAGCTTACCATAATGAAGCAAAATCATTCCCATCGCATAATTACTTGTATCCACTGGATTTCAAAGTGTTGTCTTAAATTTGGAAGTGAAAACTCTGCTGAATTGATCTTTTTTCAAAGTATCAAAGCTCACGTTCTTTCCTCCCCATTGTAAACCTTGCTTGACATTTGTCACATCATGTAATGGAGCTGCAATGGTTGAAAAGTTAGCAATAAACTTTTCTCCAGTATTGGGCGGCTCAAAAAAAACTCCTTACCTTTGTCACATTACTGGGTCTGGACCATTCCAAAAATAACTTTAACTTTTGAAGATCACTTTTAATTCACTCCACCAACAATATGACCTAAGTAGAGGTTTAAGTTTTACAAATTCACATTTGGACAACTTCAAAACAACCTGCTCTTTCTCAAAACATCCAAAATTTTTTCACATGTTCATATGTTTCAATGAGATTACCAAAATCAAAATATCATCTAAGCAGACACTAACAAAATCATCCATAAAAGACCTCAAGACATCATTCATAACTCGCGATGAAAGTAGTGTGTGCATTGCAAAGTCTAAAAGGAATTACCATCCATTCAAACAAACCTTGCTTAGTCTTAAAAGTTGTCTCCATGTGTCGCCTTCAACAATCCCTAGCCGATAACCACTCCTTAAATCTAACTTAGTGAAATATTTTCATCTTTTAATTGATCAAGTAACATACAATTGCGGAAGAGGATAATCCATTTTAACCTGCTATTTTGTTCAAAGCCCTCGAATCAACACACACACCACGCTCCATCCTTCTTGAACTAACACAATTGAGAACCACATATTAAGAACTTGGGCACACTACCTTTGTCTAACAACCGAATTTGTTTAATCTCAGATTTTCCATAACTCCACATTCTATACATACCAATATTTGGAAGTGGACAATCTTTGTTGTACTGAATTTCATGTTGGATTCTCTTCGAGGAGGCAACCCCTCAGGTTCTTTAAACATGTCATCATACCGATTAACAACTTCAAATAGATTTGATTTTAACTTTATCACAACCTTTGAAATGCTTCGTTTTCAACATCATTTTTTAGGTTTGATCATTAAGAGAACAACAATTTTACTTGCATTAACTAACCTCTCTATTTGCCCTGCATTTATGACTGATAATTCATCTTTCTTAGTGTGAGCTCTGACAACATACTCAACCCCATCTTTAACAAATGATACTTATTCTCCTCGCGACAGAATATAGCTTTCCATCATACAAATAAGGACTTCAAAAACAATGCCACATATATCCAACTAATTCACATCTAACTCTACTTCATCAACAAAATTACAGCTATAATAACCTAAGTTTACACTTCTTGGTTACTGTAACTTAGCATTATCACATATCCAACCAAGAGGGTATGGCTTAGATGAATTGCTTCCAACTTAAGTTTCTTTACGCTCTTCCTGAAATAAGATTTTCTTGTGACCCCAAATCAAACATTGTGTCTATCTTAGTATGTTTTTGAAATGACCCTTATATATGAAAGTTCAATTCTCTTGTTGAGTTACATCGACATGAGCATTACTTGAAGAGCTAGTACTAGCAACACAATTGTTACCTTGGTAACTCATGGCTGTGATATTCGTCTCATCACCAGAATCCAACCCAAATCTTGTGCGCCGCAACAGTCTTGACTTCCCTTTGCCGTTGTTGCTAAACTTTTTGGGTCTTCATTCAAGATGAAGTCACCGCTGTCTTCATCATGGCCATCCTTGAACAATGTTTACATGTGAACTTTTCACCTTCCCTCTTCACGTTAACGCTCTTCCTCATTGCCTTTGAATTTCTTTCTTCCCTTTGTCTCCCTGGCTGTATGTCTTTTTTGAAACCTTCATGAGTATTGTTGTTCTTTCCCTTTACTTCCAAATGAGTAGCTCAGACACAAACTTCATCTAGATTCGTGGATTAAACATAAGTATAGTATGCCTCAAATAATATGCAAAGCACCAATATATATGAGCAATGTTTCCTAGACAAATCACCCCAAACCAAAGCTCTTCTCCTAAACTCCTGAAAGTAAAACTTTGTACATTCTCGGCCCTTTAGCTTGTCTAAAATTTGCCATTCCATGGTTGCCTTTGTTTATACTAATGGATAAAATTGTTTTAATTGCTATTATGAAATCATTCCAAGAAAAAAAAAAAAAAATTTCCATTCTTTTCATTTCTTCGCGAGTCTTGATTCCCACCAAATAAGTGTCAACCATCTAATCTAATGAAGCTAACTCAATTTTGTTTCATCATCTTGAATCTTTTGTATTCTAGAATAGACTTCAATTTGATGTATCCAGCTATCTAACTTTTCAAATAAGTAACTTTTCCATTATAAAGTGGCAACTCAAATTTTATATCGCTTTAATGAAGGAATTTAAGTAAGGAGTTTCACTCACATGCCCATTGGGAAGATGTTTCAACTTGAAGAAGAAGAAGAAGAAGATGATGATGATGATGATGGAGGAGGAGAGGGTGGTGGAGAAGGCCCCTCCATCTCTCGGCCCTCGGAGTCTGTCACCACCGCCTCCCTTATGCATTGAAGGTTAGAGACTTCAACCTCGACGACATGTATCCGCTCCACTCGCGACCTTTCATCATATCTCTCAACTGATAATAGTCCGCCTAAGTCCCTGCTTCTTCATTTGGAACATGTTCATGATCTTCTGCACTAGCCATGCTTGGTGAATGCCTCTCTGCAAATTGCGGTGAATGAAACTGCTTCCTCCTTGTCGGATAAGAACTTGGCTCCACAAGTTGACCTTCTCCTCTTGTGAGTTTCAACCTTGTGAGCATCAGAAACAAAACTTGCAAACAATCAAGTCTTCAAAACCAGTGCTCTGATACCAACTTGATCTAAAATTGAAGAAGACTTGAAAAAATTGAATAAATATTGCAAGTGAAATGTTATGTGTTTAAAGCAACAGGATCAATTTGCAACACATAAATTAAGGATTACTTATGCAAAATACACATAGACAACAACATAACCATTGAACATAAACACATGTGAACAACAATTAATAAAGGAGTTCACCCCTCTTATGGGCTACATCTCCTTTCCAATGGATCATTATTATTAATTGCTCAAAAAGTTCTCAAAAACATGTCTTACAATGCTCAAACTGACAAACCGACTTCTCCAATGGCTTCCCATCATCCCAAAACTCCTGTCTGGGCTCTTTCGGCACCTCAATCGGTCGAAAAATGAGAAAGTTAGGCCTCCTGGAAGTCTTCTTCTCCAAGCTTGCTGTCTCTGGTTCTACAATTCGCACCCTCCTTGAGTGAACCTGGCTCACACACTCTTTAAAGCGTAAAAACCCAGCACCGGGCGCAACCGCACCAACGGTGCAAACCGTAGGACGGTTAAGGCGCCTCCAGCCCCTAACCGCCTCGGCACCTGGGCATATGGCCATGTGACCTTGCGCTGGGCAAAAAGGTGGTTAAACCATTTGAAACTCGTACAACAACCGTTTGGGTCCCGCGCCAACACTTAACACACGGGTCGCGGTTTCAAACCCCGCGCCAACACTTAACACACGATCATATATATATATATATACAATGCAATGTATATTGCAATACATTGCAATACAATGCAATGTAATACAATGCAATGCACGCGTGCCAAAACATTCGGGCTAATGCATATATGTTGGGTCATATGCAATGTAATACGTCCACGGGTCAGGTCTTAGCCCCGTCCCGACCCCCCGTCCGATATACAACACTTCAAATATATATATAATGTTTCCCGTAATGCTAACAAGGAGAAAATGGTGGTACTTTGGTTAGCGGAGAGTTATGAAGGCGTTAGTGTTGGGGGAGGTCCGGGGGTCGAACCCCGCGGACTCCCAATACAATTTTATACAACCACATAAACAATAATGAGGGGACACGTGGCACCCAGGGATTGGGCCACGTGTCCTCATATTACTTTTCACCAACCGGACACATGTCACCATCCAATACGCTAGTCAACCAACCAATAACCAACTACCACGTCATCACCGTATGACCTGTACGAACTGTACGGACAGGTACAGTCAGCATCCAAAACTTTTGCATGTTTGGCTTGGCGGACAGATCGTGATATCTCCTTCATACGGACTCCATTTGAGAAAGTAAATATACCGCCGGAATCAGGAAGACGAGACGGACACAATGGCACTGTTTTCGTCGCATTCCGAGCACTTTGAAAATTGAGCAAAATTTGATCCCCTGATCATTTCCAAAGGTCACACTCCCTAATTTATTTTCTTTGAGTAATACAAACTTACTTTTGTCACCTGTCATATGACTGGAGCATCCGCTGTCAATATACCATGGGTCTTTTTGTCTTTGAGCTGACAATACTAATCCACACTTGTTATCTTCATTCTTCTTCCAAACCTTGAAGTTTTCAGCTCTGTGATTTGAATCTGGATTATAGTTCTTTAAGCGACAGTCTGCAGCTTTATGTCCATAATTTTGGCAGATGTAACATTCTGGATCATTGAATAAAGGATCATAACGATTGTTATGTTTAATCCGTGTCCTTTTCCCAACCATCACATGATTTGCAGTCTATGGTTGTTTGTTACTTGGTTGTCTCATTCTTTGTTGTGGCCGATATTTATTCCATGGCTGTCTTGATTGCTCATGTCTAAATCTGAAAGAACAATTTACAGTTTTGTGGCCAAAGTTAGAGCAGTAACAACAATATCCATAGAAAAAATCTTTGTACCTAGAAAATGGCTGTCTTCTTTGAGTAGGTCAATTTCTTCCATACTGATGATTTCCTTGACCAGAGGGTGTATTATTTATTTGTTCTACAGATTCAGTTCTGGTAGCTTTTCCTTCACTCCTCCTTGGCGGTTGATTCTCTTCCTTTGTTTCTGTAGGTTTGTTGTTGTCAATTGTTGTAGATTTGACAAACTTGATGGATTCTTTGTTACTTGGATGACCACTACTTGATCCCTCTTCATAACCCAAACCAATTTTCAACTTTGAATTCCTTTGTTGATTCAAAATGGAGGATAATCCTTCTAAGGCTTTAATACTTGTCAGATTCTGATGATATAAGGCCTGGAATTTCTCTAGATCTTTTCTGACAGTCACTACTTCAGCTTCCAATTTTTCACCTTTTGTTTCAGCTTCCTTCAATTGTTGTTTGAGATTGTCTTCAATCTTTTTAGCTTCTTCTAACTTAACCTTCAACAGAGAAATTTATTCAGTTGGTTCATTGCATGTTTTCTCATACCTGAGCAGTAACTGTTTTTGTTTTGTTTTCTTTTCTCTGAGTCTATCAATATCTTCCCTAGCACTGACAAGTTCTCCTTCAAGATCTACTACTGCTTCACAATCAACGAAATCACTTCCTGTATCTTCAGTGTTTATATCTTCTAAAACTATTAGCATGATATCATTTATTTTATCTTCAATAGAAGAGTCACTGCTTTCATCATCTGAGGGATCATCATCATTGTTTACACAAACTTTTCTTCTTAAAATTATTCTCTTTATATACCTTCTTGTGTTTGTGTTTCTCTTCATCGTCATATGTCTGATCATTTTTTTGGTGAGGACACTTAGATAAAAAATGACATATCTTACCACAGTTGAAACATTTGAAGGGCAATTTACCTTTGTATTTGCTTGATCCTTTCTTCAGTCTTCTCACAAAATTTGCTTCAATCTCATCTATATCAGAATCTGTGTTTTTGTCTACTTTAAATGATGCCTCTCTTGTAGTGGATTTACCTTTGGTGATTCTCATTTCAAAAGCAGTTAGGGTTCCAAGAAGTTGATCTAATGTCAACGTATTGAGATCAATTATTTCCTTTGTAGCAGAGACCTTTGAGTTAAATCTATCAAGAAGAGATCTTAATATTTTCTGGACTAGAAAATATTCATCTATTGTTTCACCTAGACCTTTCATTGTGTTGACAAGTTCTTCTATTCATAAGAAGTACTTACTGATAGTTTCATCTTTATCCATCTTTAACTGCTCAAATTTCAATCTGCGAGTCTAAAGTTTTGCATATTTCATCCTTTTATTTCCTTCATAACTACTTATCAGCTTGTCCCACATAATTTTTACTGAATCACAATGCATTACTTTGACAAACTCGGCTTCTGCAAGTCCATCGAGGATGGAATTAATTGCTTTTGCATTAAAGCTAAACTCCATCTTATCATCTTTTGAGGCCAAGAATATAGGCTTCACATATCTCATTTCAATGACATCCCAAACATCAACACCCAGAGACATTAAATGTGTTTTCATCCTTATTTTCCAGAAGGCAAAGTTTGTTCCATCAAACAGAGGGGGTCTATTAGTTGAACTTCCATCATGACTAGTCATGTTCAAGCTTATGGATCTACCTTTGATCAAAGGCAACGACTCTGATACCAATTGTTGGAAATATAACTGAGAGGGGGGGTGAATTAGTTATGTATATAAGCTTGAAAATTTTCCTTTTATTTTCTGATTCTTTCTAGATTATTATTTAATGTGTTGCTGATAACTTAACATGCATAGATATACAATATTTGATGAATCACGCAGAATACACAGAGACACTGTTTTTCATGAGGAAACCCATAAAGGGTAAACATCTCTTCTTCTTAGGATGTCAATCAAGCTCCAACTTTCATGTACATCACAGTCTTTGAGCTCCAACTCAAATATGAGGCTACAACCTCTGATAGCAAGCTACAACTTGGAGAGAGCACCAACTCTTAGATTTCTCTAGCACCAACTAGATGGAAGCACCAACTCCCAGGTTTCTCTAGCACCCACTAGATGGAAGCACCAACTTGAAGAATATCTTCTAGCACCAACTAGAATTTAGAGGACTGCAATCCTCCCTAGCACCACCCTACCACCCTGATTGAATCTTACAAAAATTTACTTACTTGCTCTGTCTCTGATATGGTCTGTTACAACTCCATTTCTCCTCTACCTCTTGAAGCTTCTATATACTCTGTTCCGCTTCTATACTCTTCTCTTTCTTCTACTGTGCACTCTTATTCATTTATTCAAATTCTCTTCTTCCTTTATACTATGTGTTGTCTCTGTTTGCTATCTGCTCCTTTTCTACTGCTTACTACCACCTTCTATGCTCATGCATCAGTTCCCGAAAAACACATTCTCTGCATGTCTTTATCAGACCAAGTCCTCTGCCAGATCATCCTAGCAACTCTTCATCACCACATCTCTATGCTGCATCTCAATTATGTGTATCCTCTTCTATGTTCCGCATGTCATATTTTGTCCTCATCGCAACTCTGCCACTTTACTGGCGGTTCCTCACTGTCTATTCATAATCAATGCCCATTATCCTGAGATTCATTTTCTTCACTAGTAGTTACAGTCAGTCGTTTTTGGCTTCTTTGGCTTCTAAGCTCCTTCCTTTACATGACCACCGACGGTGACCACACGCCTATTCAAAAAGCAATTCACAATCTCGGTTTAGCGAGTGCTAGCTCCTTCTTTCATTATAACCTTGGGCGATGAACTCATGTGACCACATGATTGCAGGCGCGTCCAAAGGTGGTTTGAAACAAACTACGTTTCGCCCCACAATTTACCTTGAGCCTCCATGTGTCCTTCCTCCAAAACCGTGGTTTCGATTGCGGTCCGCCTTCAACTTTTTAAAGTTCGCACACCTTCAATCTCCGCAATGCGACGATATCATCGATTTCATGATCTTACGGTGCTCCTGAAACGACAGATCAGATCTAACCTTCTTAAATCGACGACTGTGATTTACTTCGTAATCCGCACTCCGGGAGTTTCAAATCTCAAACCTTGATTTCCTTTGTACATCAATCTTTCGGAGTTGATGATCTGCAGACACCTGTCCTCCTTAATCCAACAACTATCCTTCACTCTGGGACATCGACCTTCAACAATTTCAAACCCTTCTCCTTCTCATTTTCTCGGAGTAGTTTCGCCCGAAATCAACGATCTATTGACACGTACCCTCTTGCACGATCAACAATCATAAGTGACTTCGACTCTTCAGGACTTTAGGCTGGTCGCTGCTTCATTATCCTCCAGAGTGGTCCCCTACTAAATAATTCATAGGCGATGGAGACCGCTTGCTGTTGGTTAACACTTTCACTTACACTGGCCTTCCACTGTACTAGATCAACGGTTGAGAATGCACCCAAAGTGATCTTCAGATTGGATGACTTGTATCCACTTCAGGACTTCGACATTCGGGACTTCGGGACTTAGGGCTTCTGCTGGTGGTAAAACTCCTGAAGTAAAACTCCCGGAGTGACGTAACATTACACATGTCACCTATTGACTTGGCATGGGTCGAGTGGTTTACACGTGTCACTTGCTGACGTGGTCTGCCACATGTCCTTGAATCAGACGGTTGAGGCTTACTTTGGGTCTTTACCCGGAGTCCACAGGTTTACACCACGTCTTTTCTGGATCAAAAGACCCAGATTCACTTCGGATGATTTGATTCTTGAGATCTTCTTCGGACAATCTGACGACTGAGATCTACTTCGGATGATCCAACAGTCGAGAATTTATTTTGGCTATCCGAGCTTCGGGAATTTCAAATCTCAAAGTTTGCTTCCTCCTGAACTCACGGTCTACTGACACGTATCTCCTGACGATCAACGGACCATATTCTCCTCCTGGTGATGAACGGTCTCAAATTACTTAGGGACTTCGGGACTTTGGCAAGATCCCTCTCCTGCATGTGCAAAGCACTAAGGCTCGTGTATCTTTATTGATCGAACGGTTTTTGGTCCTCTGAATTGGTGATCCAACGACCACTGTCGCTCTTCCTTCTGAACTTCTGATATCTCTGACTTAGAAGGTTTTATAAGTGTTTAAGGGTCTCGACCTTTGCTTCTCCTGCGAACCGTCTCTTGGACCTCGTCTGCACTTTTGGAAATATCTATCTCTTCTGAGTTTTCTCTTCTTCTGCTCTCTCGACTTTTTAAAGAGTCACTTCGACACTTAGCCGAATTGTGGATCTGTGCACTCCTTGGATATCCTTCGAAGTTTGAATCTTCGAACTCTCATCATTGCTTACCTATTTTCCATCGTCGCTATTGTTCTTTCCATCAATCACAAGCACACTCTTCTTGTAAAACATGCCAACACCTATCCGCTGCATTAGAATTTCAATTTGTTTATTAAATGATAGGTTATTTTCTGTACAAACAGTTTTTTGGTATGTATGTTTCATTTGAGAAAATCTTTCTGTGTACTATTGTAGAGGCCTTTCTTGGGCCTTTTTGGATCAAAGGATTCTCTGTTTCCCTTAGTTTATTTACACTCTGTAACAGAGGTACTTTGTATCTTTTTTATTTTTAGAAATAAAGCATCAGACAATAGTTTTCAGAAACAGAGCAATTTTACTATTTGAACCTGTAGTTCTATTGTTGGTGGTCAGATTTCTGTCAATACTATCATTTTTGTTTACTAGTTTATTAGGATTTGTATTTTCTGGGTGTGACTCTTTTGTGAGCACATAATTCCTTTTGTCAGATCTTTCATTTGGTATCAGAGCAGAGTTTGTGGTTGTTTGCAACCAGAAGAAGGAGACAATGGCCCAAAATAACAATTCAGTCCAGTACTAGATTCCTCTTTTATGTCGGGAAAATTATGAGTATTAGAGTGTGAAGATGAGAACTTTTCTCATCTCACAAGATTTATGGATGCTTGTTTCTGCAGGGTACAGAGAGCCATTTGATCAATCTTCTTATAATGCATTATTAGTTGATCAGAAGATAGAATTGAAGGAGAATAGGAAAAGGGATGCTAAGGCTCTGTTTCTTCTTCAAACATGAGTTGATAGCTCTTTGTTTCCAAAAATTGCAGAATGTGGAATTTCTCATAATGCTTGGGAAACTTTGGAAAAAACTTATAAACGTTCTGTGAAGGTAAAGGTTGTTAAAATCCAGATGTTGAGACAAGATTTTGAGTCTCTATCTATGAAAGAAAGTGAAAATGTTGAATTTTTTATCTCTAGAGTTCAAAATATTGTAAATGCTATTCGTGCTCATGGTGAAATACTTGAAGGTAGGAAGATTGTTGAAAAGGTTTTAAGAAGTATTCCCAAAAAGTTTGATCCAATTACTATTGCTATAGAAGAGTTAAGGGATTTATCTTAGCTAACCCTTACTAATTTATTTGGTAGTCTTCAAGTTCATGAAGACAGTTTGAAAAAGAATGAGGAACCTTTTGATTAGGCTTTTCAAAGTAAGTTGAAAGTTGATGAGAAGGAGAAGCAATTTTCATTTGCCATGACTGAAGCTTCTACTCCTTTTTAGAGGAGGTAGAGGTCGTGGCAGAGGTAGAGGAAGAGGTGGTCAAGGTAGAGGAAGAAGCAATAGCTCTGGCAGAGGCATTTTTCATTGCAGCTATTGTAATAAATATGGTCACCTTGAAAGCTATTGTTTTAAGAAGAAGAGAGACATCTCTCAAGCAAATTTCAGCAAGGAAGAAGGTGAAATCTCTCAAACTCTGTTTCTTACAAGTAATTTCCCTGAAGCTAAAGATGATTTTACATGGTATTTAGATAGTGGTTGTTCAAATCATATGACTGGAAACAAAAGTCTGTTTGTAAAGTTAGATGAGAGTGTGAAGGGAAAAGTAAATTTTGGCAATGATAATGAAGCAGATATAATGGGTAAAGGTATCCTTGCCATAAAAGTCAAGAATGGAGGTGTTATGTATGTACAAGATACTTTTTTTGTTCCAATTTTAAGGCAAAATTTGGTTAGCATAGGGCAACTAAACTCTAAAAATTACAAGACTGTTTTTGAAGGAAGGTTTTGTAGGATTTTTAACAATATTTCCCTAGTTGCTGAAGTTCCTATGACAGAAAATGAGATGTTTTTGATGAGAATGGAATCAAATGTATCTTGTTTGAAGGAATCAATTGATGTGTCTTGGATTTGGCACAAAAGGTTAGGACACCTTAATTTTGGATCTCTTTCTATGCTGCAAAAGAAGAATTTAGTAAGAGGTTTATCCTCTTTCACAAATCCTGGTAACAAGTTATGTGAAGGTTGTGTAATAGGGAAGCAACACAATGATAACTTTCCTTTTCATCAATTTAGAGCAGCAGAGCCTTTGGCTTTAGTACATGAAGATATTTGTGGCCCAATGCAAACTTTGTCCCTTGCAGAAAACAAATATTTCCTTCTTTTTGTCAATGATTTTTCAAGAATGTCCTGGGTTTATTTTCTAAGTGAGAAGTCTCAAGCTTTTAGCTTTTTTCAAAAATTTAAATCACTTGTTGAGAAGCAATCAAGATACTATTTGAAAGTCTTGAGAACTGATCGAGGTGGAGAATTAACCTCTGATGAATTCAAAGAATTTTTCAATTTACATGGCATCAAGAAGGAGTTAACTACTGCATATACTCCTCAACAAAATGGAGTAGTAGAAAGAAAAAACAGAACAATTGTAGAGATGGCTAGATGTATGTTAAAAGAAAAGAGTTTGTCAAACATGTATTGGGCATATGCAGTCCATACAACTGCATATATCCTCAACAGAAGTCCTACAAAGATGGTAAAAAATTCTACTCCTTATGAAGCTTGGTTTCTTAGAAAACCAACTATTTCTCATCTGAAAATTTTTGGGTCTGCATGCTGATCTAAAATTGAAGAAGACTTGAAAAAACTTGAATAATTATTGCAAGTGAAATGTTATGTGTTTAAAGCAACAGGATCAATTTGCAACACATAAATTAAGGATTACTTATGCAAATACACATAGACAGCAGCATAAACATTGAATATAAACACATGTGCACAACAATTGATAAAGGAGTTCACCCCTCTTATGGGCTACATCTCCTGGTCCAGCTTCCAATGGATCATTATTATTAATTGCTCAAAAATTTCTCAAAAAAATGTCTTACAATGCTCAAACTGACAAACCGACTGCTCCAATGGCTTCCCAGCGTCCCAAAACCCCTGTCTAGGCTCTTTCGGCACCTGAAACGGTCGAAAAATGAGAAAGTTAGGCCTCCTGGAAGTCTCCTTCTCCAAGCTTACTGTCTCTGGTTCTACAATTCGCACCCTCCTTGAGTGAACCTGGCTCACACACTCTTTAAAGCGTAAAAACTCAGTTCCGTACGCAACCGCGCACCGGTACAAACCGTAGGACGATTAAGGGCGCGCCAGCCCCTAATCGCCTCGGCTCCTGGGCACATGGCGCATGCGACCGTCGGCTTGGCAAAGGGGTGGTTAAACTCGTTATAACTGTTGGAAACCCGTGGAACCAACTCGCGCGCACCAAACCGCGTGCATAACCGTGGGTTATCAAACCCACGTGCATATATCCAACCGTGTACCATATTATATATATGTTTACATTGCAATGCAATGCATTGCAATACAATACAATACAATTGCGCGAGCGCCAAACAGTAACTCCGCCCCCATATACCATAGGGTCGCATGGTTTACAATGGAACCATGGGTCGGGGCTAGGCCCCGACCCACGCCCCTTTCCCATTACAACAACACACCACATTAAATATATGCGCATTGGTATATGAAACAAGGAACAAGGGTCGGCATAATGGTTAGCGGAAATTGCAAAGTCATTATGTGGAGGAGAGGTCCGGGGGTTGAACCCCGCGGCCTCCAACATTTTATACATAGACTCCTTAGCCAATCAGCGAGCGACACATGGCGCCCTTGGATTGGGCCACGTGTCCTCCTATTATTGACCACCCAATGACATGTGTCAACACCGTACTTGTCAGCAATCGACCTATCCGCAGCTGCCACATCACCACCGTACGGCCTGTACGGCCCTGCCACGTCATCGTACAGACTGTACGGACAGGTACAGTCAACATCCAAAATTTTGCCTGTTTGGCTTGGCGAACAGATCGCGATATCTTCTCCATACGGACTCCGTTTGAGAAAGTAAATATACCGCCGGAATCAGGAAGACGAGACGGACGCAATGGCACTATTTTCGTCGCATTCCAAGCACTTTGAAAATTGAGCAAAATTTGATCCCCTGATCACATGCTTTGTTCACATTCTTGCACAACAAAGACACAAATTAGATGGAAAATCAGTGAAATGTATTTTCATTGGATATTCAGAAGAAAGAGAGGCTTATAGGTGTTTTGATCCACTTACTAATAAACTTTATGTTAGTAGAGATGTTATCTTTGATGAAGGGGGAGTTTATCAGAAGAATGAAGGAGAAGATAAAGAGCTTACCCCACATATTGAAAATTTGATTTTTGATAACAATGATCAATTTTTGCAGCCCTTTGTTGTAAGAAATACAGGCTCACCTTCAAGGAGTTCTCCATCAAATTCATCTTCATCTTCTCCGTCAACCAGATCTCAAGTTGATACTCAAACAACACCTCCATCTAGTCCTCCTAGAAAAACAAGAAGTTTGAAAGAGATATATGAGACATCTAGGTATGCTAATGATCATTTTNAATTCATCTTCATCTTCTCCGTCAACCAGATCTCAAGTTGATACTCAAACAACACCTCCATCTAGTCCTCCTAGAAAAAACAAGAAGTTTGAAAGAGATATATGAGACATCTAGGTATGCTAATGATCATTTTGCTCTTGTTTCTTCTGCAAATGTTGAGCCTGTCAATTTTAAATAAGCTTGTTTTGTTGAGCCATGGGTGCAAGCAATGGAGGATGAAATGTCTCAAATACAGAAAAATGACACATGAGCGTTAGTTGAACTCCCTCATGGAAAATCTTCCATTGGAGTAAAGTGGATTTACAAGCTGAAATATAATATGGATGGAAGCATTTCAAAACACAAGGCACGTTTTAGTTGCAAAGGGGTATGTGCAACAAGAAGGTATTGACTATGAGGAAACATTTTCTCCTGTAGCAAGACTTGAAACAGTAAGAACTTTTCTTTCCATTGCATCTCAGTTAAAGTTGAAAGTTTATGAGATGGATGTTGTCAAATCTGTTTTCTTAAATGGATATTTGAAGGAAGAAGTTTATGTTGAACAACCTCAAGGTTTTATTGTTGAAGGTAAAGAAGATAAGGTGTATAGGCTTAAGAAGGCATTTTATGGTCTTAAACGAGCTCATAGAGCTTGGTACTTTAGGATTGATAAATACCTTCATGATCATGGTTTTGTTAAGTGTTCTTCTAAAAGTGCAGTCTACAAAAAGGTCATTGGATCATATTTTATTATTCTCTACTTGTATGTAGATGACTTAATATTTATGGACACCTCAATATCACTTGTGAATGAGTTTAAAGAAGAAGTGAAATCAGAATTTTAGATGTCTGATTTGGGAGAAATGCAATATTTTCTGGGCATGCAAATTAGACAAACAACTGAAGGTATATCTATTTGTCAAACCAAATATGTTGAAGACATGTTGAGGAGGTTTAACATGCAGAATTGTAAAGCTGTGAGTACTCCTCTTGTTGTTGGGAGAAAATTGATGAAAAAAGATGAATCTTCTCTCTATGATTCCACTCTCTATAGATCCATGGTTGGCAGCTTAATGTATCTAACCACTACTAGACCAAACATTATGTTTTCTGTAAGTCTGGTTGCTAGGTTCATGAATCAATCTCGTGAGTCTCATTGGCAAGCAACTAAAAGAATACTCAAATATGTAAGTGGTACCAAATTTTTTGGATTGTTTTATAATGCTACTAATAATTTCAATGTTGTAGCATACACAGATGCAAATTGGGCAGGTAGCTTGGATGATCACAAAAGTTATTCAGGATATGCTTTTCTTTTTGGAGGAAATCTTGTTTCCTGGAGCAACAAAAAACAACCCACAGTTGCTCTTTCTACAACTGAAGAAGAGTACATTGCAACATCATCTACAAGCACTCAAGTCATTTGAATGGCAAGATTGTTAGAAGAATTGGGCATGGAAATTCGTAAACTTATTAAAGTTTATTGTGACAATCAAAGCACAATCTCTATGACAAAGAATCCAGTTTTCCACAGCATCAGTAAACACATTGACATTCACCATCACTTCATTAGAGAGATTGTCCAACAAGAGTTTCTATGTTTTGAATTTTGTAAATCTGAAGATCAGCTTGCAGACATTTTTATGAAGGCTCTTCCAAAGGATCGATTGGAGAAACTCAAATCATAGTTGGGAATCCTCAAACTTGACATCAAGGGGGAGATTGAAAAAACATGATGCCTGAGTTTTCGGCATTCAGTTATCTCAGTTGTTCCAACTGTGTAATCGTAGCTTCCATGTGTTGATCAATCACTGCCATGTTTCTTTTCCTATCCGCTGCATTAGCATTTCAATTTGTTATTTAAATGATAGGTTATTTTCTGTACAAACAATTTTTTGGTATGTATGTTTCGTTTGAGAAAATCTTTCTGTGTACTGTTGTAGAGGCCTTTCTTGGGCATTTTTGGATCAGAGGATGCTCTGTTTCCCTTAGTTTATTTACAGTCTGTAACAGAGGTACTCTGTATCTCTTTTATTTTCAGAAATAAAGCATCAGGCAATAGTTTTCAAAAACAGAGCAATTTTACTATTTGCACCTGTAGTTCTATTGTTGATGGTTAGATTTCTGTCAATACTATCATTTTTGTTTACTGGTTTATTAGGATCTGTATTTTCTGGGTGTGATTATTTTGTGAGCACATAATTCCTTTTGTCAGATCTTTCAATTCTGCATGTGCTCCCCTCACCCCCCCCATACATATATATATATATATATATA
>SNQJ01S0058307.1:129329-144412 GCA_010110895.2 Picea sitchensis | reverse complement strand
TAGTGGTACTGGGTCTAGAAAGGCCTCAACATCTAAGAAACCTAGAGATTCTTCCAAGGCCAAAAAGGATGCATGGGAGGCAAAGCAAACTTATCAGGAAAACTGCTCTGACAATGCTAAGATAAAGGTAGAGGAGTTGTGGATATTAGTTAGAGGAAAAATACAAAGCCTAGATGATTCATAGGTATTGAAGGAGGTGGAGTGATGAGTGAAAATCTAAGAAACCTAGACATTCTTTCAAGGCTAAAAAGGAGGCATGGGAGGCAAAGCAAGCTTATCAACAAAACTACTCTGACAATGCTAAGATAAAGGTAGAGGAGTTGTGGAGATTAGTTAGAGGAAAAATACAAAGCCTAGATGATTCATAGGTATTGAAGGAGGTGGAGTGATGGGTGAAAGACTCAATGTACTCCAAAACCCGGGAGAGAAAAAATTTCAGATCACAAAGACATATTGGATGGTAAAAAATCTAATTGTTCATTCCTTCGAAAATAAACATGAGGAATAGAAATGCATCTTCATACCATTAGGATTTTTGAAGGAAAATTCGAGGTTCTGTGCAAGAGAGTCTTTGGGATTGGGATTTCAGTTGCCAAAGTTGCAGAGAAGAAGACAAGCATGAAGAATGAGGAGTTCTCTGTTGGACCAGTCAGTACCCGGGCCAACCCAATTAATATCAATGATGATCCTCAAACCTCTAGTACTGCACATGAGGAGGTTAGGGAGAAAGAAGTGTTACTGTAAGTGGTAATGGAGAAAAGTCCTCATTCTCCCTTACATTGTTTGATAGTCCTTTTACTATAATGTTTAGTCATATGATGATGGCTATATTGTTTCTTTCTTTATGTAAATCACTCGTTAGGTGGCAATTTGATCAAACATGACAGGCCTCTCTCGACAACCATTGTTAATATCTTTATTTTTTTTTGCATATAATGTGAAAATATAGCTATGATTATTAGTTTTTTAAAAAAGAAACATTTTTTTATATGATTAAAAATGTTTATAAAAATATATATATTCATAAATTTTATTTTATAATGATATTTATCTTCTAAATTGTGTGATAATATTGTTTTTCACTTTAGTATTAATATCTTTAATAAGTTATTGTATGTTATTTTTTTATTTGTGTTGTTTTTCACTTTAGTATTAATATCTTTAATAAGTTATTGTATGTTATTTTTTTATTTGTGGCATATATTACATGTTATTTTTTTACTTGTGGCTATTATCTATATGATGTTTCTTCTTATAACTTGTGTGTGCATTTTTGTTAAGTACATTTCAATCTTTTTCCATATATACAACTGAAAAAACAACGTTTCAATCTTTTTCCATATATATATATATATATATATATATATATGAAAAATAATCTTCATGAAAAAAAGATATCCCATAAAACTTATTTGAAAGTTGAATTCTCTATAAAACTATTTTGCTCATCTCCACTCTATTATTATATATACACTTTATCTTTAATATTGAATGTGTGAGATTTATTGGCAAATGGGTAGGAATTTCTTATATTACTAAAAAATAGCGAAAATGTTGCCAAAAAAAACAAAAATAGTGAAAATGTTGCAAAAATGTGTTAAAAGCATTTCAATTGAAAGAATTTGTATCTTTTCACGTCGAATCATTGCGTTTCCCCATTTGTTTCGGCCGACGGATGTTTGATTTTCAACTTTTCGGCCGAAAAAGACTAACTTTCGACCGAATTATTAGTTCGACCCAAAACCTGCACCTATGGTACTATTCAAAGATATGACACTTCTCTTTATCTTAATCCAACTTTGGAAGGAGCAGATTGTTGATTTTTCAATAAGCTAGGATTAAGCATGAAGTTCATTCCATTTTTAGAATTTTACTTAAAACCATAAACAATTTGTTGCAACAACCAAGATCACAAGAAGAAACACCATGCACAAGTACACAAGAAGTATCTTGGGAAACCCTTTTCAACAAGGGAAGAAAACCCAACCAATCCTTTGCTATATTCTTCAAGAGAAATACCTCCACCACCATAAAAACCTAGCACACAAAAGGGTTCTCAAAAACCCTAGAAGACTAGTGCCCAAGAGAGGTGCACACTTTTCCCAAGAACAAGTGTTTGCTGAAATTTCCAAACTCACACTTGTGATATGATTCCTCAATGGGTAATTTACCTTTATTTATATTAGACTGAACTTGTCAACAGTAGTGTCTATTGGCACAATAGGGCCGACCTCAATAACTTATAATATAATTAATAATTACCATATTAATTATCTTTCACTTTATGGTGGGGACGAATTGTACCCTTTACATAAAAAATAAGGTTACAGGTAAGTTTGAATCTTGTACAATATAGCAAGGGATCTCATACACCCACTAGTGCTCAGCCACTAGGGGCACATCTTTCTGTGCTCAACCACATGGATGTCCACATCTCTATCTCACTGCATCTCACAGGAGAACCACACTCACTAGTGCTCAACCACTAGGATCACGTTCACCTGTGCTCAGCCACATGCACATCTAACTCAACATACCTCTTTCTCACTGCGTTACACACGAGAATCATATGGAGTATCACATCATCTCAAGTCTTTGCACAGAGGAGGGCAATGAATCGTTTCATCTCTGTCTCAGAACGATACACCCAACTCATGGGATTCCCCACATAGGGGCACACAAAATTCCATCTCCGTCTCAAAGAGGAACCACACACCCAACTCATGTGATTCCCTGCACAGGGGAACACAAAATTCCATCTCTGTCTCAAAGATTAACCACACACCCAGCTCATGGGATTCACCTCTTCACACAGGGGCACAACGTTCCATCTCCGTCTCAGAGATGAATCATACACCCATCTCATGGGAAATCTCTCAGGCTGACTCACTCAGTCTGTGTCCTGGAGGATGTCTCACGTAGGTGTAATCATCAACACTCCCTCTCAGCTAGGGAGGCATTCTCCACCAGGCCAAGTCTCTCACAGAAGTACTTGAACTTCGTCTTGGCTCTAATCATCAACACTCCCTCTTAGCTAAGGGGGTAATCTTCACTAGGCCAGGTCTCTCACTGAAGTACTCGAACTTTGTTTTGGCAAGCGGTTTGGTGAAGATGTTTGTAATCTTCTCATGTGTAGGAAGGTACTGCACGTGTACTGCTTTCCTTTGCACCATGTCTATGATATAATGATATTTTATCTAAAAGTGTTTCGATCCATCATGAAACACAGGGTTCTCAAAGAGCTTCACACAACTCTGGTTATAATCATAGAATCCATCTCATGATCAAGTAAATCTGTCAGAAGCTTGGGAAGCCACATTGCTTTGCACACTCAATGCTATATACTCTGCTTTTGTGGTACTCAAGTCCAAAGAGCTTTGTTTCCTGCTGCACCAGGAAACCATGGCAAACTGCAAGGTAAAACAACAACTGAATGTGCTCTTCCGGTCCACTGTACTCTCTACCTAATCTGTATCGTCATATTCCTGCAAACTCAAGTTCACACTGGAGGCACATCTCAAGCCATATCTAATTGTGTCTTGTATATATCTCAATACATGCTTTACTTCTATCTAGTGAGTCTGTATTGATTAACTCATGGATTGACTAAGCACATTTGCTGCATAGCATATATCAAGTCTGGTGTTAACCAGATACATCAATGATCTAATCAACTGTGGATCAATCTCGTCTGAATCATCATCATTCATTTTCTTCAAATCCATCACCATCGGTATAGGTATGGATTTGCATTTAGTCATACTGAACTTCTTTAATATCCCCACTATATATTTTCCTTGACTCAGGAAAAATCTCATCAGTCCTCTGCCATACTTCTTGTCCCAAGAAGTAGTGCATCATACCTAGATCCTTCATCTCGAAATCGAAAGTCAAAGCTTGCTTGTATCCAACAATACGACTTCCTGAATAAGTCATCAAAATTAGGCTCTCGTCACCAACAATGTATTAATATAGGTTTGGATCAACAACACTCTTGCTGAAACCCAAACTCATCAAGAAACCATCCATCTGATGTATTTTCCAACTCATGGATGGTAGTATGGATGGAAGTGTATCGGGCTTACTGGATCAAGTGTCTCATCATAGACAACTCCCTTTGTTTGTGGCAATCCTCTGGTTACATATCTCGCTTTGTATTTCTCGACACTTCCATCAGTTGCATGCTTTATCTTATATATCCACTTGGAAGTCACCATAGACTTCCCGACTGGTCTTGAAACAATATATCATACATCATTCTTTAATATATACTGATATTCTTTTGTCATGGCATATTTCCATACCTGTTCACCTATCGCTTCTCCATGAAAGGAAGGATCAGAATCAATGAAGTGTCTCATGGTTGAAGGGTAGCTTGAAAATCTCTTTTTCTCTCTCGGGATGTTCCTTGAGGGGCTTGTATGTTCCTCTACCTCCTGTAGAGTTTTTCAAGCCTAGACAAGCCTTTTATGGCATATTGCAAAGCCCCTAGGAATATCCACTGGAGCAACTGGATCAATAATTGTTTCCCTCCAAATTGCTGAAAGGGAGAAGGTAATATCTCTTCCTTCTTCTCATTTTGTTAGACTCCCTCTGAGTCAAGTAACTCCCTCTAAAGTCTGAAGGATGGATGTCTTCTTTTACTTGTTTGCTAGATTTTTTATGTCTTCAGGTGCTTTACTGAATAGCATAATAATCAATCAATAAGGTTTGGAGTCCCATACCAGGGATAATGGTCCAAGTCACGAGGGCTCCCACACTAGAGATAATACCCTTCAGTTATTAAGAATGCAACCAACTATAAGTTTAATGATCAAACAATTTACATGGGTCAATTCTGTATTTGGTTTAGAAGAAATAATTCTCATCTCTCTTATCTTCATCCTTTTGAGGTGGGTTTGGATCAATGTCAACGGTGGAAGCATATTGTCTTCCTTTCTTCTTGGTTGGACAATTTCTTGCATAATGCCCATATTTGTCACATCTAGAGCACTGAATCTATGAAACATCTCTTCTTTGATTATGATATGAAGATGATGGATTCTTCTCATCTCTGAATGTTTGTCTAAAGTTTCTTTTGAATCTTCCTCCTTTCTTTGTATGAAGTGCAAGATCATGGTTGTCCTCAGGGGACTCTTCCACTCCTCTATTTCTAAGTCTAAGTTCTTCTTGAGTACATTATGTCCACAAACGATCAAAAGTTGGTAATTTTTCTCTTCCACTGATGCTTTGAAGAAAAGGTTCCCAGTGTTTTGGAATATTGTTGAGAGTGGATCAGACAAGTTCTCTGCCATACATGATTTCTCCAATGACACCTAGCTGATATTTAATCTATGATATCTTCATAAAGAAGGTAGTAATTGTATCACCTTTTTTCATCTTGGTACTTTGAAGCTGGCCCTTTAAGGTAAGGGCTCTGAGGGTTTTGTCACTTTCAAACATATCTTTTAGTTCTTCATACATTTCATAAGTTGTCTCCAGGTTGGCGATACGAGGTAGGAGATGATCTCTTAATGAGTAGATGATTATTTTCCTTGCCTTGGCATCTTCTTCCCTTCTTATTTCCTTCTCTTTGTCGGTAGCTGTTGTTGGTAAAATCTTTTGTATTACACTCAAAATGTCATCTTCTTCAAGGGTGATTTGAAGCCTTGAATTCTAGGAGCTGAAGTTGCTTGATCCATCAAGCCTATCTTCCACTAAAATTTTGTTCTTCATATTTTCATATTTCTTCAAAAATTCTCTCCAACTAGACTTAGAAAACCTAATGGCTAGGTTAGATTAGTAACCTTAGGTTTTGTTGGTCTTATGACTGCCAAAAATAAGATTTGAGAGTGTCACATGAATATTGTTGAGCTAAAATGTTTCTTCAATGAGTTGCAGGAACCCTAAAATCAAAATTCTGCAAAAAATTGCGGAATCCTAGAAACCCTAGGGCCAAAAATTCAAAATCCTCAGAACTTCACTTTGAGAGTATATGGAGGTGCACTGAGGGAGGTTGTACACCCTTATCCAAATTTCATCCCCAACTTCCAAGTGTAAAGTGTTGAAAAGGCCAAACAAGAGAGGGTTGTAAAGATTTTGCAGAACCCCTAGAGGTCGTACGAAACTGCAAAATAGAAGGACGACTTAGCTTTAAATGCTTGTGCAGGGGTTCTTCAAGACCTATGCTCTGATATCATGTTGATTTTTCAATAATATAGTCTTAAGCATGAAGTTCATTCCATTTTTAGCATTTTACTTAAACCATAAACAATTTGTTGCAACAACCAAGATCATAAGAAGAAACACCATGCACAAGTACACAAGAAGTATCCTGGGAAACCCTTCTCAACAAGGGAAGCAAACCCAACCAATCCTTTGTTGTATTCTTCAAGAAAAATACCTCCACCACCATAAAAACCTAGCACACAATAGGGTTCTCACAAACCCTCGAAGATTAGCGCCCAAGAGAGGTGCACAGTTTTCCCAAGAACAAGTGTTTGCTGAAATTTCCAAACTCACACTTGTGATATGATTCCTCAATGGGGAATTTAACCTTATTTATATTAGACTAAACCCGTCAACAATAGTGTCTATTGACACAACAGGGCCAACCTCAATAACTTATAATATAATTAATAATTACCATATTAATTATCTTTCACTTTATGGTGGGGTTGACCTATACCCTTTACATCACAAATAGGGTTACATGTAAGTCTGAATCTTGTACAATATAGAAAGGGATCTCATACACCTACTAGTGCTCAGTCAGTAGGGGCACATCCATCTGTGCTTAGCCACAGGGATGTCCACATCTCTATATCACTGCGTCTCACATGAGAACCACACTCACTAGTGCTTAGCCACTAGGATCACGTTCACCTATGCTCAGCCACACGCACATCCAACTCAATAGATCTCTTTCTCGCTGTGTTACACATGAGAATAATTTGGAGCATCACATCATCTCAAATCTCTACATAGAGGAGGCCAATACATCATTTCATCTTTGTCTCAGAACGATACACCCAACTCATGGGCTTCCCCATACAGGGGCACACAACATTCCATCTCCGTCTCAGAGATGAACCACACACCCAGCTCATGGGATTCCCTACAAAGGGGCACAAAAAATTCCATCTCCATTTCAAAGAGGAACCACACACCCAGCTCATAGGCTTCACCACCTCACACAGGGGTACAACGTTCCATCTCCGTCTCAGAGAGGAATCACACACCCATCTCATGGGCACTCTCTCAGGCCGACTCACCCAGTTTGTGTCCTGGAGGATGTCTCACGCAATTGTAATCATCAACACAGATTCATTCAAATATTGTCAATTTGATTTTGGAACTAATACAAACATTTTTAGAATTGAATCAAATTTCATTTGATACAATTTGTATTTAATTTAATTGTTTTTTAGTATTTTTAATTATTTTTATAAAAAAAATATCTGCATATTTTTTAGATGACATAATGATTTAGTAAAATGAAAAATCAATATATGCAATAATACACAGTCGAAAATTATGGAAAATTTATATTACGAAACCTTTCACTGTCCTCTTTGTTATTCCTGAGATTGTTTGTGGATCAACAAACAATGTCAGAGCATCTCAAAGTAAATGATATTTGATTTAACAATGCTCTTTTGCCTTAGAAATAAGTATGAGATTTTAATAACATTATAACTAGAAATACAGAGGCTAGATCTTGTTCTTTAATAATTTTTATAAATTATCAGAAGTTGAGAAGAAGAATTAAGATAAACAAACTGGAATACAAAGTAAGGTATCAAGTTAAGATAAATCTCACTTTAATTTCAATAGTATAAATAATAAGATATGTGTCTATGTTATGAATTTCATTAAATAGGTGATACAATAGTATAAATAATAAGATATGTGTCTATGTTATGAATTTCATTAAATATGTGATAAACAAATCATACAAATATAGGTCTTATCTTACTGACAACAAGACAGAGGAAAGTCTATACTGAGTAAATGTTTTATAGAAAAAATGTAGTAGAAGTTGTACTAAATTGCAATCATTCACAACTCAAACACAATAATTTGAAGAAAGTGAATTATGAGAACGTATGTAACATCACACAAGGAGAACACGACTTAAGTAAAAAAGGACCAAAATCTCATATATCTCTACAAAAAGTGAAATTCTTTATTGAAAGTCTCTTTCTGCATTAAGACTCGAAGAGTCCATTCTATCATTTTACAAAATTCTTTTATAGATATAAAATCATAACCAAAATTGGTTATCTTCTCCTAATCTTAAGTTCAAATTACAAAAATATATACAAAATATCCCAAATTTCTAGTAACAAATTCTTCAAATTCTCTAAATTTTCTCAAAGTGGTTGACCAGTTCATTGAAGCTACATCAATTGTTCCCACTCCTGACTTGATGGATATTTACAAGAAATCATATTTTTGTAGGAAATATCTACTTCATTATATCTTTCATATGTAGGAGGAGAGACAAATAAATTCCTAAGATGCCATAAAAGAAAGAAATCTTCATCCAGTAAGTCGACAATTGTTTGTTCTTTCAAAACTCATGTTACTCCCTTAAACTTGTTGGAATTTTCTCTTGATTTTACTAGAAATGGTTTATATTATGGAAAATGAAGTAAACCCCTTTTACCATACATTTAAGATAAACCCATTTTCCACCATTATTTTATAATGTTTTTTTTATTTTTATCTATAAATGATTCGCAGAATCGACAACTGGGTCGGTCTCGTACTCACGTGACACGGGGTTGATTCTGACTGCTACCACTATAACCTCCATGTGCCATACGTATGCCCCTTCCTCATGCATGAGTAAATTTGGGGGATTTGAACTTGGAACCTCATCAAACATAACACTTCATATCAAGACACTTGCCAATTGAGCTTCCCTCTTGACAACTCACCATTCTTTTATAATGGTCATTAAGCCATTTTACACTCTTTTGAAGATGGGTTAATTTATTCCAGACTTGTTGAATAAGATTTCTTTTTGTAAAAACCCTTTCTACCTCCATGATTGTAGTTGTTTTGTCTTTAAAACTAGATTGATTCAATTTCTCTTTTGTCTTGGAATTGAGCACTTTAATTATTTGATTAGCTAGTTGAGGTTTATTACCTAATTCTTGTAAAAAAACTTCTACATATTTGTCAAACTTTTTGACCAAACTAGCCTCTTCTTCCATGATTATGAAAGACCTCCACATCCTACTTATTTTCTCAATAATTTTATCTCAAATAATGTGTCTAACTCCCATTAGATATGATTTCCCTGAAAGTTTGTTTTTCAACATATCAAATTCTTTCTGCAATTTGGATTTTTCTCCATGTAATTTATTAAGTTTCCTTTATTTCTCTCCCACATGCTCCTTTAGAAGTTTGATTTTAGTTTCATGAGCAGAGGATTCTTTTTTTTATTTCTTCATCTTAATTTATTTAAGATCTAAATCAGCTAAAGTCTTAGCCAATTGTTCTTATCTGTTTGTTGATGAAGCAATTATAGATGAAGATGGAATTCCTTGTTTCATAACGTCTATCTACTATTGTAAAAACTTGACTTGTTCATTCAACTGAGCTATAACATTAAAAATTTGTTCCTTCTCCTTTTGGATAACCATTATTTTAGGGGTCTGGACATGATCCAGATCAGTCATTTTAAGTTTTCTTTTCAACATAATTATTTCATTGTCCTTAGAAGTTATCAACTCATGCATTGGTTCTTCATAAATAGCATTATCTCTTATTCTTAAGAGTTTCTTTTCCAAATCTTCTATTCTCATTCGCTTGACCTTGGAAGTCATTTTCTCTTTCTTCAATTGTTATTTTAGTTGATTGTTCATTCTTTTCAATTTCTTCATACTGAGAGTAGTCCTGATAATGTCTTTATTGACCATCTCTCTTGTCTATTTGTGCGGATCAATCTTGTCAAATAAGGGGACCTAGTCAAGATCAAAAGAAAATTTTTCTAACTTATAGTTACTATGGCCTTGAACACTTGTACCTCCTGGTTCCAAAATAGAAAAGTTTGATCTCCCTTTCTCAAAGTCTATTATAGAAAACAACCTTGTTTTTTATGAATCATGATCTAGATTTTGTAGTAAATGTTTCTTTATCTGTGCATTATTGTCTTCCATACTGTCATATTTTGAGAATATGCTTTGGGGTTTCATTTATGAATTCCCTTCTTCTGTTGGATTCAAAAACACTGAGAGAAGAAGATCCATTGAGTAAATGGGTTCTTCTTGGATTTTTCCAACTGTTCCTATTTCATATTGAACCTCTTCCTCTAAATTTTCCACTATAAAATCTTCAATTCTCAACCTCTTGCTTGATGACACTTCCACTATTTCTAAAATATTCTGTAATTCTTGATTAAAAATTATCTTTAATGCCTTATCATGTTGTTGAGGAGTATCAATATCCTCAGCTTGGGATGATAGGGACCTATTTTGAACTTCCTTCCATCTACTAATATTCATGAGTTGTTCCAGATCATGTATGCTCTGGTGTTCATATCTTGTTATCTCAAACTCCAGTCTTCTGGCATTAATAAACCCCAAATGATCATATTGTCATGATTCTCCTTTTTCCAAATGTAAATCTAATAACATATTCTCCACAACCTGCAATGTTGTCCTATTGTACACAATGAAAGGACCAATTTCCATCTTGGGCTTAAAGCTAGTCATTTTATTTTTTGATACACAATGAATATTATCATAATTTAAACTTTGTCTAATAAATTCAAGAGCAAAAATTGTCAAGGTGAGAAATTTAGGTAATTTGAGAGGACCAATTCTGCTCCATAAACTCTAATTTCAGTATGATATTCAAAAAGAAACTAATCTCCAAGATTAGTTTCAGAAGAATCATGCAAGATAGTCTTTATTTCTGGAAAAATACTTGGAGGAAGATCTTTATGAAACAGACTATATGAAATGGACATGAAATTATTAACATAGTTGATAAAACCTACATTCTGAGGTTTGTTTGCTACTATGGATGTCCAATGGATCACTGATATATACTATCCAATTGTGTCTTCAAATTCTAAATTTAAACCTTGAAAATTATTCACTTTGTAAAAAAAGTAACAGATAAACAAGGTATGATTGAAATCGACAAGATCTATTCAAGGAGAAATCATTCAATTATTCATGTAAAGAATATGCTATAAATTGAGCAAATACGAATCAAGTCATTAACTGAGTGGTAGGAGGACAAATGGCCCTAAGAAGAACTAAGTAGAATTGCCCACAAATTTATCAAAGTCATAGCCCAAAATTGAACATATCATAGCGATAATTTCTTGTACATTGGTTGAAAATATTCCATATTCACAACTTTCAGAGATTTGCAAAGAAATCAAACTATTCCCATCAAGGATTGCAGAAAGGCTTGTTTGTCTTCGACATTTAATTGATTAAATTCAACAACTAGGGTTTCCTCATTCATAATCTGTCCATCGGTAAAATCCTCTACATTCAACATTCGAGCAATTGAACTAGATTTGATTTCAAACAATAGTGACCCTTTTGCAGTTAATACACTTCTCGAAGAAGAGACATAATTTTATGTACACCAATGCACAAGTTATGGGAAGTTATAGGTTTGGGGCACAATAAAACGGGTCAGGTTCAAACCCCATGCATTAAAATAGTCATTTAATTCCATGTGTCTAGTTGATGATGAATTGAGCAATTCGTATGGGTCAAAGGAGATCCTAGGGTAAAACATTTGACAATCCCTATCTATCAGGGTGACTTCAGCAGGGGTTACAACCTTAGATTTCTTGATAGTGGAGGGTTTCAACATTTTAAGTGAAATAAATAGGAAAATACATTTAGGTTCTTACCCGTAAAGTAAACAGGATAAAAACCATTTAATTCATTGACAAACTCAGTATCAAAATCTCCAATTTGGTAAGGAATCTGGAATCCACAACAATAACAGTCGAATTTTGACAAAACAACCAAAAATGACATTTTTCGATGGTTTTTTTTGTTATAACTAAATCCTAAATATAAACAAACTTAATTAATTATGATAATCACAAATATTGTGTACAAAATATGATTATACAATCAAACCGATGGTTTTTCAAAAAGTGATAAGTGGTTTATTTTCATAACACCGTGCTACTCGGGCAAATGGTTTTACAATAACTTTGGCTTATAGTGAGGTTGTCTCATCGTTCGACGCGTCACATCGAAGGAAAACCTTGTGACGTCACTGTGTTAGGGGTCGTTCACATTAAACATCTGCATATGGGAAGAGTGTGGACCGTTGATCTCGTTATCTTTTAAAATCGACGACTCATAATTACTGCGATATACCTGCACCATATCACATGCTTTTTGTTAATTTTTTAACATTATTAAAATGCATTTAAAAACCTATAAAGGTTAAAATATATACAATGAGTGTTTTAATCGTAATTTATATACAAATAAATTAAAATTTAACCATCAAAATTACATATAACTCACAAACAAAATACACAAACAAAAATTAAGCCTAAAATTACAAAAATTAATAAAAAAACTAATTAAGCTTAAATTGATTAAATTGACCCCGGATGGGGTGCCAAGTGGAAAGAATGGGCATGTGGAGGCGCGAAGGGAGAGGCCATTTATGGTGGCTCTCACCTCCAGCTACAACCATTTATGAAGGCTTTCACCTCTGTCGACCACCGGTTATTGATGGAGCCTCTCACGCGTGAGCAAGGGCCGGCCAGCCAGAGCATTAAGCTCTCGGCGTTAATGGTGGCAGCCATGGTTTATGTCATTATCCGTGTAACCGGACCTCTCATAATGCATTTGAAGCTTGTTGAGCAGAGCAAGAACCACCGCGCATGAGGCATCCTGGCACTTTCCCTTGCTCTCACCATGACGCAGGCAAGGGGAAGACCCCGTAGAGGAGTCGGCTGGTACGCGGCAGATGCAAGAAAGAAAAGGCATAAGAGATTTGAAAGAGCTCTGCTCCTGGCCAAAAGAAAACGACGAGGTGACGCCACTGTACCAAGTTCGCCCCCTTGAACCTATGTCGAAGAAGACCTGTCCTTAGAGCTCCCACCGGACTTCTCTGAGAGCCAACTGTTTATCGTCCCGGATAATTGGGACCCTCCGGCGAGCTTTGGACAAGCGGCACCAACACCCAATTTGAATGAGACTCGCTCCCCCAGCGACGCTCCGAACGTAGAATTCGACACCTGCCCAGTTGAGGAGGAGCTGCCGGAATGCACAGTTGACCCGCAGATGCAGAGAAAGATGCCGGGCCACACGGAAACAGAGGCTGAAACAAAGTCGCCACCACCGCTACCGTTCCTACATCCAGAGCACCTGAATTTGATCTTTGAAGTGCGCATCTTGGTGGAGGATCAAATTTTCAGATCCGTTCGCATCAACCAATGCTTAGACATGCTCTATGCAGCCTACTCCAGGGCCACACCTCGGCGCTAATGCCCCACCTGTGATCAGCCCTATGTCATCCCGGTCAATGGCGGCAAAGCAAAGGAAGGATGCGAGGACTCCGACGAATAGGTTCTGTTGTTTCCTATGGTCTCCAACTCCTTTTCTTTTACTGTTTATCAGAGCTGTAGCTCTTTAGTTACTAGCTTAGTTATCTTTAGAACAGACTTTCCTATACTGCTAAGGACGATGGACATGCACCCTGGTTTCCTTCGGGCAGGGTGGCAAAACATGAGGCTTGATTTTGCATGTTGCTGTGGACAGGCCAGCTGTCCTGGTTTCCTGTATAGGCAGGACAGCTGGCACCTGTAAGTCAAGTGTATTTCTTTTTTTGAAAGTTTAATATAACAGGTTTCGACCCTTTTTACTTAAAAAAAATAAAATTGATTAAATTGAAACCAATTTATTTACAATATATACTACAAAAAATTAAATAAACAATTAAAAAAAATAATCTAAGAAAAATACCTATTCTAAATGAAAAAAATGAATTTTCTTTTAGAAATTTGGTCTATGTTCCAACACTCTTCAAAAGAATATTTTTAGATTTTACTTAATTAAAATTAAGGCACATACATGGAGTCTCACTAAACATGTATAAAATATGCAAGTTGTGTATATTGGTCAAATTAAAAAAATTGTAGAAATTATAATATTCATCCGTTAAATTCAAAACTATAGTCATACTTTAATAGAGTCTATTGGTATTGTTGCAACATATTTAATTTTTCATAAACACAAGTTTAATAATGAGTACATTCACGTCTAAAAACATAATGTATTATTAGTCCCTTCATTTTTAAGGAACATATTGTTAAACAATCACTAAATTGACATATCAAATGTCAATAAAACAATTTAAAAAAACAGTCAATAGAAAGCTAATGAAATTTTGGACAAGTGTTTTTTTTACTGTAAAGTGAAATTATAATAAAAAAATACTTTGTTTATCGGAAGTTTAAAAACTTATGAAAATATATTTTATTTTCACAAAAAACAAGGAAAATATACACCCACATTCATGATTTTACTTAGAACCCCTAAGCGAGTGTAAATTGTAACATCCCCTCTATAATCCCCAAGTTTAATTAATGTATAATGTAGATATGAAATGTCGTTATGGCCAAACGATGTATATGGGAAATGTATTTTATGAATTTTAATAAATAAAATGTGATGTCATCTGCTAGGGGATATGGATATAGATCGATGTTGAGTTTTCCACAAGAGAAGGGAGTGTCTAAGAGGGGTCCAAGGGGGGAGATTATTTATGGGTATTAATAAGAAGGGTTTAATTATTTGCCTTCTATTTGTTCCCTTCTTATATTTTTCTTTACTAAACCCTTCTTACATCTATATCACTATTTTATCATTTATCATCAACATTATCAAAATAATCTTGATTACTTTATGATCTTTCCTTATTCATAACATTCTTTCCTTCAATAATGTCAAAATCCATTAATACTATTTTATCCTCAATATTCTTTCTACATCAATTATTTGATCTCAACAATTATTTCTCCTCTTTATTAATAATAATTGAGCTCAATGGCGAATTTCTTCTAATTCTTTTCCTCAACGGTCACATCCCAA
>SNQJ01S0058307.1:100243-122912 GCA_010110895.2 Picea sitchensis | reverse complement strand
ACTTTATTTCACCTAATTTGGCCACATAGAGAAGAAGGGCGCCTCATCCCTAGATTTTAGGGAAAACTGCTAATTTTAGATCAAGACTCAACTCCCGGTTCTTGATTTTCTCGATTTATTCTTGATTTATTCATGATTTATTCCAACTCACTCATGCAAAAATCATCCATTATTGGGGAATGCGCACCTCCTCTTTGAGTGAGATATTTATTCCTTAATTAATGATTTTTTCCTTTACTATTATTAGTAACTGTTATTTTGGGTCAGTTAACTGAGTTGGAACTGCTTCTCTTGTCAGTTAAGTGAGCTTAAGTGAGCTAATGCGCATCACTTAACTCTTGTGGACATTAATGAGTGTGTGACATGTATCTTTAGTGGTCTAGGTAAAACTATGTGGTCTCCCTTAGCTTATGACATCTATTTTAGCTATTTCTAGCTTTTTTTTTACTAGAATTTCCATGTTGGAAATTCTATATATTCACCTCCTCTCTTCTTTTTGAGGATGGTTGCTCATGTATATTCATTTTTTATTAATATAATTATCTGATTTATGGAGCAAAAACTTTCTCTCATCTCTTGAATATCAACAAATTGCATGTGTTCAATTTAACTAGAATTCTAGATCTATTGGGGTTTCTGCAGGAATTGTACAGAACAAAGGTATCCCTCATAGGTTGCAGGTTCAAATTCAAAGTTTGTTACAGTAGGAAAGAAATTAAATTGTGCTCAAATTTGTAGTTTTTGGAGGTCATCAACTTGCAGAGCAATTTTGAGGGTCTAAACAACGCTTCTATGTAGTCAAAATCATGAGAATTGTCTGTACCTATGGTGCACACAATCTCTATAGCTTAAATGAAAAAGCGTAGTAGATATTTCCAATGGGTTATCATGGGTGAAAAATAGAGCTTGTATGATAAAATTACAACTGAAATAGTTAAGGGCATAAATTAAGTGCCAATTTTCTTTCGGAGGACATAAATTCTTGCTCCAAGGTCAGTTTGGGGCACAGAAGTAGTCTATGGAAATATTATGAACCATAGAATACATCCTTCAATCCAAATTTGGAATCCGGGTACATAAAAATGTACAGGAAGAAAAAGAAGACACATGTAGCATATAGAGTCAAAAAGGGGAAAACCGTTAAAACTTCCAAAGACCATAACTTTCAATGTGGAGCTTAGATTTGGGAAAACAGGTAATCGTTGGAAAGGTATGGAGGAGGAGAAGAAACCCATCAACCTAGAAAATCAATCTGAGTTGAAAAAATTATAGTGAACTAAAAAGAATATGACTGGTGGTCATTAAAGAAAGGAAAATGTATGCATTATTTTTCCAGAAATGTGTATGTAATTTTTTTTTCTATCTAACATAAATTTTATTTGCATGCACATTTTCTTGCAGAATTTAGAGGTACATGAAGGAATTCTAGTTCATATATGAGAACCAGAGTCATAAAGGATGCCCAAGGATCCTACAACCATAAAGAGGAGTTCATAGGACTACATGTCAGCATGGGAAATGCTGAGACAAAATCTAATGGAAGAAGAGGCGGGAAGGAGCCTGTAACTATTATTAAGATGCATAGATAAGTGTAGAGATATAGGGATAACAATGATAAGATTATGAAAATTCAAGGGGAGATTCTACAGAGCTTGAATATGCTACAAAGGAAAGCCAATAAATACTCTATCACAAAGCATGTAGATAGTACTAGAAATGTGATAACATCCAAATCCCATCCTGCAGTAGAAAGGATGAGCGTGGGAATGATAGGAAGTCAAGGAGTATGATCAGGTGTCACCATTCTCTAGAGCAATCCACTAGGAAAATCAAGCCATCAACTTTCAATGGCGAGCACAGAAAGGGACAAGAGGTCGAGGCATGCTTGTTGGATTCTATGACAATTTATAAACTCTATTGAGTTTCAAATTTGAATTGAATTTATAAGAGGCTTTTCTCTAATTATAAAGAAATCGTTTGCGCAAAAGAATCACCATGGTGATGCCACAAGCTTGTGTGTGTGCATACCACATATGCTTCGCGGAGAATATTGAAAATAGGGAATTTGACAACATTGTTCCTAATCACATCAAATATTTTCAAGCTTCTCTTATGGTGTAATTCATGCCATATCATTGTATTGTATTGTAATTGAACAAATGTTCTCCGAGAGACATTTTTATTTAGAGATTATTTAATCTTTTCAAAGAGTGAGAGAGAATCAAACAAGCAAACATCTAAAACAACTAAAGCATTGGATCTTAGTGCAATCCCATTGATAAGAAGACAACGATCATGTGTATATAATTTGTTCATAAATAAAAACCTTCACCAAGATTGTATTGTAAGAGTAAATGGTAGTGTAATCACATGTCCATTCTTCTAGGACCTTTGCACGCATGAAAAATCTCAATGAGGCTTCATTGTTAGACTCAATACGGTCAACATGCTTCTATCATTTATAACAGGTGGTCGATTATATGGAAACTGTGCATTCAACTACGTACTTCAACCAAATGTTGAAGTCCAAATATTAACACAACAACAATTTCCAATTTGTGAGGTCTAAATCATAACACAACATTTTCATGCATTAATGTCTCCATTTTCCTACATTAAATTTTTTGTTTTACAAAAACAATAGTCTTCACACTTGTTTTTTTAAGGTTTAATTTTTATATTTTGAGCACCTTTAGAGGAAATCTATTCTATCAATACATAAAATCCACAACATTAAGTTATAAGTACAACCCTGAGAGGAAAAATCCCCAAAGTTATTGGATTATCAAAGTACATAAATTCCATTACATAAAGTTATGAGCACCAAACTTCCCCAAAGTTGTTGGATTCTCACAGAACACAAATTCCATCATATCACATAAAATTAAAATGGTTGGATTTTCAAATTACATAAATTCCATCACATAAAGTTAGAATTTCCATCACATCACATAAAATTAAAGTTCTTGAATTTATCAGATTCTCACAATACATAAATTGCATCACAAAGTTATGAGTACCTTGAGAGGAAACTATTAAAGTGGTTGGATTTTCAAATTACATAAATTCCATCATATAAAGTTAGAATTTCCATCACATCACATAAAATTAAAGTGCTTGAATTTGTCGGATTCTCACAGTACATAAATTCCATCACAAAGTTATGAGCACCTTGAGAGGAAACTTCTCTAGAGTAAATTCCATAGTTATGACCACCTTGAGAGGAAACTTCTCCAAAATTGTTGGAACCTTCATAAATTCCATCACATAGAGTTGTAAGCACCCTAAGAAGAAACTTCCCCAAAGTTATTGGATTTTCACACTACATAAATTCCATCACATCGCATAAAATTAAAAAATTAAAGTGATTAAATTTTCACAATACATAAATTTTATTATATAAAGTTAGAGTTTCCATCAAATCAAATAAAGTTAAAGTGATACAGTTAAAGTGATTGGATTTTCACATAACATAAATTCCATCACATAAAATTAAAGTTTCCATTATTACAAAAAAAATCAAAATTTTGATAATTTAATCACTTTAAACTTAAACAAAAATTTTAAAAATCTTGTTTCATTATACATCAACTTAAAATTAACTTCTTATAGATTAAAACCATTATACCTTTTCATAATACCAAATATCATATCCCTGTTCTAGCAAAAAAAATTTTGTCCTTGCACTCCAATGCTCATACTTTAGACCACTTTGGCCCTCAAACATTGGTACTCCATTCTCAGTAAGTTTCATGTATTCCATGATCTCATTCCACTAGTTAAACTGTTTTCCTGAAGGAACCCGCTCTCATACCAATTGTTGGATTACTGAGAGGGGGGTGAATCATAATGATAAATTTATACCACTTATTCAACAATGTTCATCATTAATATATTATTTCATTATAAAACATTAACATCCATCATTTCATAATAAACAATAATAGACACATCCACACAATGCACATTACACCAATATTTTACGTGGAAACCAAATGCGGGAGAAAACCACAAAATGTTTTTCTTGTATGTATTTAAGAATTACATTCAAGGAAGCACCAACTTCCAATTCTCTGGATCCAACCAGAAGGAGGCTCCAACCCCCTGTGTTCTCCGGCTTCAACTAGAAGGTGGCTACAACCACCCAATTCTCTAGCTCTAGCCCCCTAATTCTCAATCTCCAACCTAAAGGAATCTCCAACTCCCCAATTATTTGACTCCAATAGGAAGGTGGATCCAACCACCTATCCTTGCCCTGTCCTGCCACCCTGAAATATAAATGCCAAATGTAGACGACTTGTCACTGTCACAACAAATAATAACCAACAACCTATACCAATAACCTATCACAACCTGTAAAACCAACCTGTACCAATAACCTGTTACAACCTGTACAACCAACCTATACCAATAACTTGTCACAACCTATATCAACAACCTGCCACAACCTATATCAATAAACATGTACAACCAACCTACCACAACTTGTATCAATCAACCTGTACCAATCAACATGTACAGTCAACCATACACATCAACTTGTGACTACATGTATCAATCAACCTGTACTATCAACCATGTGCATCAACCTGTCATTACCTGTATCAATCAACCTGTACTATCAACCATGTACATCAATCACTCACACAAACTTTACCATCACAAGTGCATCAACTATGCACAACACATCTTGTTACATCAACCTCATCAACCAAATCAGATCAATCACCAAGAAAACTCTCAACCATATGCACATTTTCACCAAGATGTGCATCGCCCAAGACTACTCACAAACATCAACAAGATGTACCAAGATCAAGATGTGTTTCTAAAAGTATACCAAGTCATATATGCCACATCATCCATAAACTATGTCCCAACAATACTACTAGCAAGTGCCTCTAGCAATGTACCAAACATGTACCAATCATGTGTTACCAACACTACTAACAAGTGCCTCCAACAATGCACTAAGCATGTACCATCATGTGTCAATCGATAAGCTGAAAACTATGACTCATCAAGACATATCAACATCACCATACCATACATCGACTATATGTCTCAACATGTACCCAACATGTACATCAACTAAATATCAAAGACATACACTAAGATATCCAACAATTTGTCCTCTAACAATACATCACACTACCATATGCCAAATACCATAAATCCTTACACAATACCATGTGTCAATAATATGTTTCAACCGATACTAATAACCTATACCAACATATACCAACAACCTGTACCAAGAATCTCCTCAATAGATCAAATCTAATAACATAGATCTCATACTCATATCAAAATAATATCACTCAAACCATGTGCATCTATGTCTCTCTAGTCATGTGTCATACATGTGCATACAATCATAATCATGTGTAACAAATACTCACGTGGACTAGACATCAAAACCTCATTGATATGCTACCTCAAACTACACCAACAAATTCATCAACATATCACAACCAAAAACCCTCAAGCATGTACCAAGAAATACAAGATATGCCTCAACATTCAACCCAACAAGATGTAACAATAATGAATACAAGACATACCAATGTTATTTCTATAGATCTAGTTCATACAATAAATGCGACACAACCAAAAACCTCTCTAGGGAAAATCCTCAATCTCCCATAACCATATCACATGTAGACAACAATATCCAACTACACATAAGAATATGACATACCTTTTGAACTTGTAGGTAGATCTGTTGTACCTTATCACTATAGATCTTCCTGGGAGCTTGATTTCAGACTCTAGGGACCTGACATCCTCATACACTTAAGTTTTCATGGATTTTACATATGTACATGCCTTGTCCTTCTTCTGCCCGCATATGTATGCTCCTTCCTCCATTGCATCCTGTGTATGCACATGATTTCCTCCACTGCAACCCGCGTATACCTCAAAAACTAGGTTTTTTTTCCAGAAATTATGTAACTCTGAAATTTTCGTCGTCAACCCTTCTTTGCTACCTCATACTTGTGTATCTTCAGATGTATCAATGAGTACTTGCAATAAACATTTTCACAAATAATAGATATTCAATGTGCTCATTAGGTTCTAATAAGAGACCCTTGCTCTCTTATTTATACTCTCCAAGCAACTTCCTCTAGGGGTTATCTTCTAACTACTTTACCCAACTTCCTTCTTTTAGTGCTAACCCACTTCTAGCTACTTGTCCACTTATAAACACTTTATCCACAAATAATAAACTCACCACTTCTAGTTTCAACACACTTTATTATTTAATTAATTTATTTTGCAACCACTTTGACTTATCCATAAATTGTAAACTCACCACTTCTTGTTGCAACCACTTTATTATTTAAATAATTTATCTTTGCAACCACTTTGACTACTTTTTTATTTAAATAATTTCTCCTTGCAACCACTTTACCATAATTAACAAACTCACAAATTCTTGTTGCAACTAATTTATTTTTAATTATTTTCTTAATGCAACAACTTTACCCATGATTAACTCCTGGTTACCATCAATTTGACTATTACACTTCTTCTAGGAGATTCTAGAATAATTGACTTCTTTGACCTTCTAGGGGCTTCTAGATAACTCATGAGGGTTCTCCAACTTCACTAAGACATATCTCCTCAACCATGAGAAACTATGTGTCATACCACATATCACCAAAAATGGCATGACATGTACTATCCATCTAGAATAGTCTTACCTGCATATTCACTGATATTCATGCCTTTATAACTCAAACAAACTCGGGTCCCTTACCCATACATTTGTGCTACCAGAATTCACTATTGGACTTGTCCAAGGGTTGACATCAATCTCTAAGGGCTGACATCAATCTACAATATCACTCTCCAAGGGTTAACATGAATGACAACCAACAATCCAAACCAATTGTCCATCAACCTAAGCCAACTGTCCAACACAAATGCATGGAGGGAATTATTTTCTAAGGGGATCATTGAAATTATGGGGAAATGTGTGTGTAGGGTCATATTAGTGGTTAGGTATTAAGATGTTCATGTGGTTATATTTTATTTGAAGCACCCTAGGTGCTAAGGGGTGTTGTGTGGGATCCAAGTGCTTTAGGGGGAGGGGGTGGGGTAAGTGTGTGAGGGGGTCATTATTGTTATGAGTAAATATGTTCTTGGGGTTATAGGGGTGAAGGGTTAAGGTGTTTAAGGGGTCCATGTTCTTGCAAAGGGTCCTAGGGCCTAGGTGTGTAAAGTGTACATGGAAGTAGGGGTTAGTGCTCATTGGGGCTTAGTGCCTTTGAGGCCATAATTGGTGGGGCCAAATGTATGGAAGGGGGTTGTTGTGTGAGGGGGTCATCATGGTTATGGGGTAAGGTTTACTTAAGGTTTTGTTATTTAGGGGTTAAAGCATTTGAGGGGTTGTGAACATTGGAGTGTTGTGTTTTTTTGGAGGGGCCAAGAGCATGGCAGTGCATAAGTGTGTGAGAGGGTCATTGTGATTATGGGGAAATTTGTTCCAATAGTCATGCAAGTTAGAGGTTAGCGTTTGAAGGGTTAATTGTCATGTGAGGGGTCCTACAGAATATATAGTGTAGTGTGTAAGGGGTTTGAGGGGTTAGTGTGAATTGAGGCATATTGTGTCCAAGGACATAATGGATAGCAACCAAGTGCACGTGGGTGTGTAAGTGTGAGGGAGTCATTGCAATTATGGGGAAATTTGTGTCTATAGTTGTAGGGTATATGAGTTAAGGTGTTTTGAGGTTGATTTCCATATCATGGGTGTTAGGGGTTATGAGTTGTAGTGTCTAATGGGTTACATGGTTTAATTTGCATTGAAGGGTAGTGTGTCAAGGGCCATAATGAGTATCAACTAAATACATGGGAGGATGGGTTAGTTAAGTGTATGAGGGGTCTTTAAGTTTATGGGGTTAGGGGTTATGTTGTTTGAGTTATTAATTACCATGTGATGGGTCCAAGTGGATAGTAAGGTTTAGTGTGTAAGGGGTTTGAGGGTTAGTGTGCATTGGGTCATAGTATTTTTGAGGCCATAATTGGTGGATCCAAGTGTATGGGTGTATTGTGTAGGGGTTAGGGTTAAGGTGCTTGAGTAATTAATTGCCATGTGATGGGTCCAAGCAGATAGTGGGGTGTAGTGCATATGGGTTCAATGGTTAGTGTGCATTGCTTCATAGTGTTCTTAGGGCCATAATGGGTGGGTCCTAGTGTCTAAGTTTATTAAGTGTATGAGGGGGTCATAGGGGTTAGGGGTTAAGGTGTTCGAGTGTTCAATTATTATTTGATGGGTCCAAGCATATAGTGGGGTGTAGTGTGTAAGTTATTTGAGGGTTAGTGTGCATTGGGTTGTAGTGTTTTTAGGACCATAATGGTTGGGTCCAAGTGTATAAGGTGGGGGAGTCATCATGTTTATGGTGCACAATATGATTAGGAATGTATTGGTTAAGGGTTAACGTGTTTGATGGGTTAGTGTGAATTTGAGTGTAGTGTGTATAGGACCATAATGGGTGGGGGCCAAGTGCATGGGGTTTTGTAAGCATGTGAGGGGGTCATTGCAGTTATGGGGAAATGTGTGCCCATGGTCATATGGGTCAAATTTTAAGGTGGTTGAGAGGTTAGTGTACATTAGGGAATTGTAGTGTGGCTAGGACAATATATTTTGGAGTCCAAGTGAATCAAGGAAAGGGGGAGGGTAAGTTTTTGATGTCTTTAACTATATGAGGTGGTTATGTGAGGGATCCTACAATTTTGTGATGTTATAATCGTCTTTTTTTATTCTTTAAAAGATGTCATTGTTTATATTGTTAGAATGGAATTAACAACATCACACATTTCAAATAATTTAAAATTAAATAAAAGTGACATCGTTTCCATATTTCAGGGTTTATAGATGGGAGGTGATAAAGTTAGATAAAAGAGCACATTTTTGTAATAAGTAGTATCNATTCTCTTTAAGATTATTTATTATCAAGGAATGTTGAGGATCATACTTTCTAATTGATTTTCTAGTATGTATTATGTACATTTTGTTTTGGGTGAAATGAAGCTAGATAACACTTTTTGGCAAGGGAGAGCGTGAAAAAATTGTTTTGCATACTCTTAATCAATGTAATGTTAAGTGCTCAATTGAGATATTAAGACCTTAAACAAGCACTTAAATTATCCCTCGATCAAGGGTTCTTGATGGATGTGATAAACCCTTGATTACGTTGTTATATTGGGATAAGTAAACCCTTAATTGAGGTATAGAGATTGATAGAGGTTCCTTTTTAATTAGTCGTGACACTATTTAGCTTGAAAATCTACTTTTATTAACCCACAAGGACCTCAAACAAGGGTTTAATTGACCCCCGATAAAGATCGTTTCAAAATAATCATAAATCCCTCAATAGATCTTTGTAAAAACCCTCTATCGAGATAAATTGCTCGATCAAGTGTTTAAAATCTAGAAATCCAACCACCTAATTGTAGTATTTTCTATAGTTACAAATTCTAGGGGGTGAAACCCATTCATATATTTGAGATTAGGTGGTGGAGTCGATTCATCGGTAAATCCTCAATCCAATGCGTATCATTTTAACATTTTTTATTTCATATTATTTCATTTATACACAAAGGTGTATAAAATGTGATTCACATATAAATTGGCCATATTTGTAAAATAATAAAAAGTTATTATCCGAAAAAATAAAAAAATAAAAGTGGGATCTACTATGTTCTATGTAGATCATGCTCATATATTTTATTTTTGAAAAGTATATATTGAACATTGAATTAGTTGGTGGGAAGAAAATTCACTTGTTAACTTTTTAGGAAATTTGCAGTGACAAGCATTTAATTAAATGCAAGCTTGACACATTAAATGACATTAACATTTTTTGAAAAAAAATACCATGAGAAAGAGAACACAATTCCCTACAAATTGTTTTTCACTACATGTCAAAATTCACAAGACTTGTATGAGTTTTGAGGGCTTCAATTTAAAAAAAAAATGTAAAATATCAAATTTTCATCACTACATTCCATTAAAAAGTGTTACCCATCTTCATGGATTCACTCTAATCATTTCTAAATTTTACATATTCAAAATCCCAAATTCTTTTTTCTTTTATTTATCTTGGATAATAGATCTTCAACCATGTGATCAAGTCTTAAGAACACATAATAATTTTATTTTTTAAATAAATAAAAACATAAATTGTATATAGACTAATTAGAAAATTTACATATGAAGAAAGATATATAAATATCTCTTTAACCATGTACAAGAATATCAAACAATGTTGATAGCTTGAAGTCCCTTAAGTGATACATGAATACTACAAATTTATTGTATAAATAAGGAATCCTCAATAAAATAACAAATTTGTTGTATAAATAAGGAATCCTCAATAAAATAACATGTAGAAAAATCACTATTTCCATTAAAAAATTGCATTTCAAATTTAATGAAGATGTATATAGTTGATCATATTTTCAAAATAGGGGTCATGATATAAAATGAGGAGGAAAATAAATGGTCTTTCTTTTGTTGTTACTCAAGTAGTTCCATGCAAAATGAATTGAATAAGATATCTATATCCACCTTGAAAGAAGATATTTTCACCTCAAAATCATGTAACATGATGCAGGAGCATCGTAAGCAAGCCAACAAAACAAGTGCAAAGACGAAGATAGCTGGAAATGCATCAACGCACCTTTTGGAAATATTTTGAATTTGAAAAGATGGAGCATTAATGTGATAGTTGGGGGGGCGTAATTGCCCTTAAATGTTTTTGAGTTGTAAAACAAATCTGGGGCATTGCTCTCATCTGTCGCATATGGAGGCATTAATTGTAATGAATGTAAAGTAGGCAGTTCTTAATTTCAATTAGATAGCTAGAGCTATAGGAGGGAAAACTCTAGAAAGCTCCCTCGTATGTATTGTATTGTAAGATTATTCCCATTGTAATTGTAAGCTGTAGAGCAAGAGAGAAGAAGAATATAGATTGTGGAAAGTAGTATAAGCAATTAGTTGTTTCTGTTGGGCCATGTATAGAAGCATTGGAATTAATATAACAATGTTTTGATTCCATTTCTTGGTGTTATCATGGTTTTTGTTTACATCTATTGAATGGTATGTTTACATGTTGCTTATATTCTTTGTTATGAATTTTTTTTCAATGCTATGTGTGTGTATATGCTCTTGATTTCATGTTGAATGTATGAAGTCTGTGAGAGGAGAAGTATGAGTTTCAATTGTTTCTCGTCCTGAGAATCCGGCAAGGAGTGCAGTGATAATCCGCAAGGAGTGCGTTGACGAAGTTCTGAGTTTCATCTCAGAAAAGCTCAAGAGGGATATTGTTGTTCTCATACCAGCATAGTGCCAGTATAGCACAGAGTCGTGCAAGATGTGTGCAGGTTGGTTGAAGTCTCAAACTTTTCTAATCCAGTGAGTGGTTGAAGAGCTACTGCTGCAAGGAGTGCGTAGAACCAAGAAGTTCAAATAACCAGAAGTTATTTGTGAATGCCGCAAGGAGTGCGCGCAGGAATCCTATAGAAAACCTTGAGTTGTAGCAGCGAATTCAAGTTCAGGAAGGACAGGGACTTCTAAGAGTTCGAAGGAGGAACGAGGTTGGAAACCACCTTGCAGAATTAAGTTCAAGAAGAAAGACGCCAGGTCTTTTGGTCACGAATTGTCAAGAAATCAAACAAACTATTGAAATTCTCAGAGGGAGAATCACCAAAGTTCCGTGAGTCGTTGGATCTAGTAGATCAGTGGGAGGGATAAGGATAATAACCTTCAGTGTATATAAGCCAGGAGGAATAGTATCCGTTGGATCTAGATCAACAAGAGTCGTTGATCTTTTGATCTCAGATCTCAACATTTTAGGAGTCGGGAGTTGGAGTAGTCAGCTGGTGTTATACAAATAGTCCCAATATCGCGAGGTGCGAAATTGTGACGCTATCGTGGCCGTCGATTGAAGAGAAGGCACATGATAGTCAGATCTAGTCCTGGTGAGAGGTCCCACATCGAGTTTCGACGTTTTGCAAGTGTGGAGTGTTGGGTTCATTTCTGCGCCAATACCCCCAAAATCATGATTCGCGAAATACCTTTTCGGGTAAACGGTGTGATCACATTAGCGGGTCACGTGGGTAAGAGTTCGCGCCCAGTGCTTGTTTGTACATGCGTAGCTCCTAAGAAGGACATGTGGAAAACACTTGTGTGTTAAAAGTTCATGCAAGGAATCAAAAGTCAATCAAACTCAAAGGGAAGATTAAGAACGATCCTTAGACCGAGAGGTCGAGCAGAACCTGCTGAGGTGGGGGTGCTGCATCAGGTGGTATCATAGCTTACAATCATTGTTTTCTGTAAGAAAGGGAGACATAAGGCAAGTTGTTATTGAATTCTGCGTTGAACAAATTTGAACAATGCCGCCTAGAAGACGTCAAGACAAACCAATGCCCGATCCAGCTGTGGAAAGGGAAATGAGAGAACTCCGTGCTCAAATAGATGCTATGGAGATAGCACAAAGATAGACAATTGATGCTGGAGATGTTAGTGAAGTCGAAAGTAAAAATGAGGCTAGAGATGAAGAAGAAGTTGTAGCCGAAGATGCTGCAGAAGAACGTCTATTCAGAGTTGTTGCAAGAATAGGGGCCAGAGAAAAAATGGATATTCCGATGTATGAAGGCAACTTAGACGTTGAGGAGATGCTAGATTGGTTTAGAGCTTTGGACAAATACTTCGACTATGAGGATGTCGAGGAAGATAAGAAAGTTAAACATGTTGTCACTAGACTTAAAGGGCATGCATCACTGTGGTGGGATGAACTGCAGGCGGACAGGTGTTGCAAGGGAAAAAAAAGAATCAAAAGCTGGGATAGGATGGTCACCAAGATGAAAGCCAAATTTATACCCAGATATTACCAAATCAATTTGTTTCGAAGAATACATAATTTGAGACAGAAAAGGATGACAGTGAAGGAATACACTGAAGAGTTCTACAAGATAAACATTAGACCAGGTCATCGAGAGAGTGATGATGAAAAATTCACTAGATACATGAATGGTATGAGATATGACATTCAATATGAGATGAGCATGGCCATGATTAGAAATGTGGAAGATGCTTATCAGATTGCTCTGAAGGATGAAGAGAAATTGGCCTGAAAGCAAGGTCAAAGAGGCAAAGGTAGAAGTCAGAGCAGAGGAAAAGCAGTTGCCCAAGACAAAGTATATAAGCCCAAGGATGAAGAAAAGAAACCTCATAATTACCCAGAAAGGGGAGGAAGTTCACAGGGAAGACAATATGTCGATAGAACCACTTTTCCACGAGAAAGAGGAAGAGGAAGAGGCAGAGGAGGTGAGATAAAGTGTTTTGTCTATGGAAAGATCGGACACAACTCATTTGAATGTCCTTATAGGAAAAGATATGGAGGTGAAGCTCACATTTTAGAAGCACAAAGGAGAAATGTTGAGGCAGAAGATGCAGAAGGTGGAAGATCCTTAATGATGCGAAAAAATATCTTAAATCTAGAGAAGGAGATAGAGAATCCAGTCCAAAGAAATAGTTTGTTCATAACTGCTTGCAAGACCAAGGATATGGTATGCAAGGTGATAGTGGACAGTGGAAGCACAGATAATCTAGTATCCACAGAAATGGTGGAGAAGCTGGAATTGGAGACAGTTGCACATCCAATCCCATACAAGGTTTCGTGGTTGAAAAAAGGACATCAGGTAACAGTCACTAAACAATGTTTAGTTGAATTTAAAATAGGAGGTTATAAGGATGAAATATTATGTGATGTCATTCCCATGGATGTCTATCATATTTTGTTGGGGAGACCATGGAAATATGACATGAATGTTGTTCATGATGGGAGAAAGAACACATACACCTTGGAGAAGAATGGTAGAACACATATGTTGCTTCCAATTAAAGACAAGGAGGTAAAAGTAGAGGTGAGAAATACTATACTTCTCATGAGTGGGAAGGAACTTCTGGATGAAGTCAAGAAGCAGTTTGTTGTGGTAAGGAAACCTAGAGTCATTATAACTAGTACTTCGATAGATGATCTACCGGAGGAGATTCAAGAACTGCTGGAGAATTTCGCTGATATAGTGGTGGACGATTTACATTGTTCGTTGCCACCCATCAGGAGTATAAGCCATCACATTGGCCTTATGCCAGGAGCAAGTTTACCAAACAAAACAACATACAGATTGACGCCGTAGGAGAATGAAGAAGTTAAGAAGCAAGTCCAGGATTTGATGGACAAAGGGTTGGTTAGAGAAAGCTTGAGTCCATGCATTGTGCCAACAGTGTTAAGTCTAAAGAAAGATGGTGGATGGAGAATGTGTACAGATTCAAGGGCTATAAAAAAAATCACCATCAGGTATAGATTTCCTTTACCCATGATGGATGACTTGATGGATTGCTTGAGTGGAGAAAAGTTTTTTTCAAATATTGATTTGAAAAGTGAATATCATCAGATTAAAATGAGGGAAGGTGATGAATGGAAGACATCATTCAAGACGAATGAAGGACTGTATGAATGGCTTGTCATGCCGTTTGGCTTGACGAATGCACCAAGTACTTTTATGAGATTGATGAACGAAGTCTTGAAATATTTCATTGGGACATTTGTAATTGTGTATCTTGATGATATATTGATATTTAGTAAGACTGCGGAAGAACACTTGAGGCGTTTAACTCTAGTGATGGGAGATTGCAGCAAGAGAAGTTGTTGATAAATATGAAAAAGTTGTCTTTCATGAATAAATAACTCATTTACTTAGGTTTTGTGATCTTCGTGAATGAGTTAAATATGGATCCGGAGAAGGTAACAACGATCAAAGATTGGCCATCACCAAATAGTATCTTTGAAGTTAGAAGCTTGCATGGATTGGCTAGTTTTTACAGGAAGTTCATCAATAATTTTAGTGGGATATGTGCACCAATGATGGACACAATCAAGAAAAGACATAAATCTTTTCATTGGACAAAGGAAGCAGCAAAACGTTTCAAGTTGCATAAGGAGAAGATAATTGGACAACCAGTTCTGGTACTGCCAGATTTCAGTAAAACATTTCAAGTCAGATGTGATGCAAGTGGATTCGCAGTTGGAGAATTCTTAAGCCAAGACAACAGGTTGATTGCATACTTCAGTGAGAATCTGAATGAGACAAAGATGAAGTATTCAACGTATGACAAAGAGTTTTATGCAGTCATACAGGCGTTGAAGAAATGGAGACATTATTTGGTTCCGAAAGAATTTGTCTTGTATAGTGACAACCATGCTTTACAATTCATAACTCGATAGGAGAAATTGAACCAGAAACATGCGAAATGGGTTGAGTATATGCAGAACTTCATTTTTTTATAAAGCACATTTCTGGAACTGTTAACAAGGTCGTTGATGCATTGAGTAGGAAATGTTTGGTTCTTGAGGAGTTTAGAGTGAAAACTTTAGGTTTTGATAACCTTAAGGAGATGTATAGAGATGATGCAGATTTCAAGGATGCTTATGAAGCATGTGAGAATCCAGTTCTCAGAGATAGGAGCCAATGGATCAAATATTTAGTTCAGGATGGATTATTATTCAAAAGAAATCAGTTGTTTATTTCAAAGAGTTCAATGCGAGAAAATATTCTGAAGGAAAAACATAGTGGAGGATTGGCTGGACATTTCGGCCATGAAAAAATATTCGTGCAACTAAACAACCTATATTACTAGCCAGGGATGAGGACAGATGCCAAGAAATTTGTGAACAGGTGCAGGATTTTCCATCATGCAAAGGGGAAAAGACAAAATACATGATTGTATCAACCATTTCCAGTACTAGAGAGGCCGTGGGACGTAGTAAGCATGGATTTTGTGTTAGGACTGCCAAGGACACATACAGGTTGTGATTCCATATTCGATGTAGTTGATAGATTTTCTAAAATGACACATTTCATACCATGTCAAAAAACCAGTGATGCAACACATATTGCAAATCTGTTTTTCAAAGAAGTTGTTAGACTTCATGGCTTACCCAAGAGTATTGTTTCAGATCGAGATACCAAATTTGTTGGTCATTTCTGGAGGACATTATGGAAGAAAATGGGGACAAATTTATCTTTTAGCTCAGCATATCACCCTCATATGGATGGATAGACTGAGGTAGTAAATAGGATTTTGGGGGACTTGTTGAGGAGTTTGGTCGCTGAACATCACAGTCAGTGGCATCAGATTCTTCCACAAGAGAAATTTTCATAGAACAACTCACCCTATAGGAGTACAGGACAGAGCCCATTCCAGATAATGTATGGAATGCAGCCAAGAGGAGTATTTGAGTTGAGAGACTTGGAGCAGAGTGAATTCAGAAGTGTTGGAGCAAAGGATTTTGCAGCATAAATGCAGAAGCTTCACAACAAGATTAAGGAGCGATTGTAGAATTCCAACCAGGAATACAAATGTAGAGAAGATCAACACAGGAGAGAACTTTAGTTCGAAGTGGGAGATTTAGTCTTAGCACACCTAAGAAAATAAATATTACGAAGGGGGACATACAATAAGCTAAATATGAAAAAGATAGGGTCGTGTAAAATTCTGAGAAAATTTGAGGCAAACACTTATGAGATAGAATTGCCAGATGGAGTTGGAATTTCACTCCAATTCAACATAGTGGATCTGTATCCTTACAAAGCAGATGATGCAGGGAGCGAAGGAAGCCAAAAAAAGGTTCAGTGGGTCAGACATATGCCTGTAGCTGAAAATCTGCAGATGGAAAAGATCATTGATCAGAGAGTCAACAAGAAGACCTGCAAGAAGACATATTTTGAATATTTGGTCAAATGGAAAGGACACCCGATTGAGGATGCCAGTTGGGAAAGTGAAGAAAATATCCAAAAACATAGACAGACGGTGCAGAAGCTCATGAAATGGGTTCATGAATTTTTCAGCCAAGGGAGTGTGATGCAGGAGCATTGTAAGCAAGTCAGAAAAACAAGTGCAAAGACGAAGACAACTGGAAATGCACCAGCACACCTTTTGGAAATATTTTGAATTTTAAAAGATGGAGCATTAATGTGATAGTTGGGGGGGTGTAATTTCCCTTAAATGTTTTTGAGTTGTAAAACAAATCTGGGGTGTTGCTCTCATTTGTCAGATATGGAGGCATTAATTGTAATGAATGTAAAGTAGGTAGTTCTTAATTTCGATTAGATAGCTAGATCTATATTAGGGAAAACTCTAGAAAGCTCCCTCGTATGTATTGTATTGTAATATTATTCCCATTGTAATGATAAGCTGTAGAGAAGGAGAGAAAAAGAACAGAGATTGTGCAAAGTAGTATAAGAAATTAACTGTTGATGTTGGACCATGTATAGAAGCACTGGAATTAATATAAGAATGTTTTGATTCCATTTCTTGGTGTTATCATGGTTTCTGTTTACATCTATTGAATGGTATGTTTACAGGTTGCTTATAGTTTCTGTTATGCATTTGTTTTCAATGCTATGTGTGTGTATATGCTCTTGATTTCATGTTGAATGTATGAAATCTGTGAGAGGAGAAGTATGAGTTTCAATTGTTTCTCATCCTGAGAATCCTGAAAGGAGTGCGTTGATGAAGTTCTGAGTTTCATCTTAGAAAATCTAAGGAGGGATACTGTTATTCTCATACCAGCATAGTGCCAGTATAGCACAGAGTCGTACAAGGTGTGCACAGGCAGGTTGAAGTCTCAAACTTTTCCAATCCAACGAGTGGTTGAAGAGCTACTGCCGTAAGGAGTGCACAAAACTAAGAAGTTCAAATAACCAAAAGTCATTTGTGAATGTCACAAGGAGTGCGCACAGGAATCCTGTAGAAAACCTTGAGTTGTATCAGCGAATTCAAGTTGAGGAAGGACAAGGACTTCAAAGAGTTCGAAGGAGGAATGAGGTTGGAAACCACCTCACAGAATTAAGTTTAGGAAGATAGACGCCAGGCCGTTTGGTCAAGAATTGTCAAGAAATCGAACGGATGGTTGAAATTCTCAGAGGGAGAATCACCGAAGTTCCGTGAGCCGTTGGATCTAGTAGATCAGTGGGAGGGATAAGGCTAATAACCTTCAGTGTATATAAGCCAGGAGGAATAGTATTCGTTGGTTCTGGATTAACATGAGTCGTTGATCTCTTGATCTCAGATCTTGGCATTTCGAGAGTCGGGAGTTGGAGTAGTCGATTGGTGTTATACAAATAGTCCCGATATCGTGAGGCATGAAGTTGGGACGCTATCGTGTCCGTCGATTGAAGAGAAGGCACAGGACCGTCAGATCTAGTCCTAGAGAGAGGTCCCACATCGGGTTTCGTGGTTTCACAAGTGTGGAGTGTTGGGTTCATTTTTGCACCAATACCCCCGAAATTGTGATTCGCGAAATACCTTTTTGGGTAAAGGGTGTGATCACATTGGTTGGTCACATGGGTAAGAGTTCATGTCTAGTTCTTGTTCACACAAGTGTAACTTCTAAGAAGGACATGTGAAAAACACTTATGTGTTAAAATTTCGTGCAAGGAATCAAAGAGTTAATCAGATTCAAAGGGAAGATTAAGAATGATCCTTAGACTGGGAGGTCGAGCAGAACCTACTGAGGTGGGGGTGCTACGTCATAACAATAGGGATGTCAGTTTTTCATATTGCTTAGAATTGTTCCCCTTCAACAACAATGTGATCAATGTATCCACTTTAGCTTAAATCCTTATGTGGAATTGTTTTATTGTTGATGAGGAAGCCTCGATAATGAGGGCATATTGGTCTTAGTAGGAAAATATGAGGTGGATGCATGGTCTACATTTAGAAGGCATGGAACTAATTGTAGGGAGGTGCATGCATAAGCCATCTTTGGAAGGTGCAAATCCCAATGTGGGTAAGGAATATTACATGAGGAGTTTGTCTATTTTTGGAGGGTATGATTCCCAAGGCAGGTATGACACATACTTTTTCCACACGTTCACTTCATATAAGTGGATGTTTTATTCCATGGAAACTTATCCATCACTATAAGTGCAACTTGTTATTGCTAATATTTTTGTGTACACACTTCTCTGTATTTTTCTTTTAGTGGAGGTTTCTAATGGAGGTCATGGGTGGGTGGGAAAGGCATGGTAGAGGTTTTAAGGTGTGTATCTAAAAAAATTCAATGCACCATTTTGATTAAAGATATAAATGCATTAGGAAGGAACAAGAGCTCTACAAACTAGGGGTTTCCTTGGGGTTTCAACCTGATGTCTAGGGTTTTATTTTACTTCGACTAATTTCTCTCTTTTGATATATCTGATCCTACTAGTAGAGATCCAATCTGACTCTCCCAATGGAGTCAACAAGAGAGGGGGTGCAAACCCCCTCCTATCGCAATGCGACCACAACTATTTCAAGGGGAGGAGGTATTGCACGACTTCCATTCAAGATACCGCCCCACCTCAAAACTTCTACTTTGTTTGATAACTCCAGCAAGGGAAAAAAACATGGAAATCAATCTTGAGTCTTCCCATCCAAAAGCAGCTTGGATCTGGGAACAGGGAAAATGTCTCCCTCGTGAGATGGTGACTCCAAAGTACATTGTAAGCTCCATCAAAGTCGGTGAGTAGACCCAATACATGAGGGATCATGCCCTGATTGGGAAATTTCTTGGACTGTGGTTGTCTAAAAGAGACTTGGTAAAATGGATCCAACATTGGTGGAATCCCAAGGGTCACTGATCTAGTTGGGCTTGAAGGGATGCTTCACCTTAATCTTCTATAATCTTGAAGACAAAGAAATATTTTTTTATGGTGGTCGTTACGTATTCAACTCAACAGGACTATTTTTAAGATATTGGACAAAGCACGTCAGCCCCAAGAAGGAAGACTTATCCCATGTGAAATTATGGATCCATTATACTCGCTCCCTCAAGATTTTTGGCTGGAAGAAATATTAGCTGGAATTGGGAACACTTTAGAAATCTATGTAAAAGCCTCTAAAGCTACCAGGATACATAGGTACACCTATTATGCCTGGATCTGTGTATATTTAAACATCTCCAAGCCACTACTGGGCTCAATCTTTCTATAATATCAAGATGAAGAGTGGATTCAAACCATATACTGTGAGCACATCCCATTCATATGCCCCAAATGTCACGACAATGGCCACTTGTTCCGAGACTATCCTCTTAACAACCCAATCAAGCCATACCAGGAAACAACTAATAATCCAAAGGAAAATTTTACAAAGTTTCAAGGAAGGCAATGATCGGGTCAGAAGAAACAAGATATTACTCAAAAAAACTCCAAGCACCAACAATTCCTTTGAAATTCTCAATCACATTCTGGAAGAATTCCAAAGTTAGGAACCTCAACCACAAAATAGAAACAAGTCGGGTGGAGTCAAGATAAACAAACGGGAGGGGTCGATTCTCGAGCCTATCATACCCAACATAGAGACCACACATGGAGGAGAATATCATCCTTCTGAGGAGGGATGAGACAAGGAAATTGAACTGGATGAGAGGGAACTAGTAGAGCTAGATATGGTTAATCTAGAAAAATCCTATCAAAGAAAGCAACTATATACCATACCCCTAGATTAGCTCAGAAAAATTCATAAGGTCTATCTAGATTCCACGGTGGACGCAACATCCAGATCAAGCAAAGGCCTAGGCATCCATCAAGAACCTCTAAAGGAATCACGCAAATAGTCAAAGGATGAGAAGGATTGAGGCCGCAAATCCACCCAACAATTATTCCGGGAAGTTGGTCACTTTATGGTCAACTCAGGTAAGATCCAATTTATTTTAGAGAGTTTCCCACCCCTACAAACACCATATTCCTCATGAATATCATCTCTTAGAATATAATGGAATTAAATGAAAGAAGAAAGTAGAGGCTTCTTCAAACTCGTATCATAGAAGCATATCCAAACATACTTCTTCTTTAGGAAACCAAATGTGCAGGATTAGAGGTTGATATTATCTTTTCCCACTGCTGGAAACAAGCTTTATCAATCTAAATTGATTCCATGTGTGCAATAGTGATCTATCCATCCTTTGGAATCCGACTACGGTAAACTTAGATGACTTCTTCACTACCAAATGGACAATCTCCACAGAATACATAGACATTAGCTCAGAAAAAGAGGGGGTGATCACTAATGTTTATGGGTCACAACTCCAAATGGATAGAAATTACTTCTTGCAAAGTCTAGCAAGCCTAGGATGCATCGCTAGGGGCCATCCATGGATTCTTGAAGGGGATTTAAACATGATCCTCTCACTTGATGAAAAAAGAGGAGGTATTCACAGATTGGAGGGAAATATTGAATACTTCAAAGAGACCATTGACACTTTGGGCCTCGTCGACATGGAAAACACCAATGGAGAGTTTACCTAGTCCAACATGCATTCAGGATTGTAATTTTAAACCTATAAAGTACAACAATGCATATAGATTCTTAAGAAAAAAAAAAATTAGTCAATGGCTCATTCACATAGTACACAGAGATTTATACTGGAAACCCTCAACTGGGAAAACCTTTCTTATTTAATTATATCCAATTTCACCATTCACCATACAATATATACAATGTTTTTAGGTATTCAGTAGATGCCAAAAAGCTAATCCCTTAATCCAGGATTAATTTACAAAACCGCTAAAAATAGCAAAAGCTGCCAAAAGAATTTTTTAGGGGCGCTGCCTCGAACAGTGCACGTAACCAGAGGGGGCCATACCTGGCCCCCCCTAGGACCCCCCTAGGAAGTGCCCGATGCACACGACACAAAGAGCACTACTACGAGGGATCGTTAGACGCTGTTGTCGAATTTGACGCGCCCACACACACACATGCAAAGAATATAACACATACCCACCATTATCACACTTGTTGTTTTCTTTTCATCCAGGGGTCCATAGGATTATATATAGTCAACAATTCCCATTTTTACTCTACACTAAGAGAACTTTTCTGTGCTCACTGACTTTGTCAATGAATCTGCAACATTCTTCAAAGTGTCAACCTTTTCCAGTAACACCTTCTTTTCCTCAACCATGTCTCTCACAAAGTGATACTGAACATCAATATGATTTGTCTTCGAATAATAAGCTGGGTTCTTTGCTAGGAATATTGCACTCTGACATCACAATCTAATCTCACTGCTTGTTGTACCAATCCAATACTTGAACACAATCTCTATAACCATACCGCTTCCTTGCTTGCATGAGTGGATGTCATGTATTCAACTTCTGTAGTTGAGAGTGCCACTACAACCTGTCTTTTTCTCATCCAACTGATTACTCCTCCAAATAGGTTAAACACATACCCACTTGTAGATCTTCTACGATCGAGATCTCCAACCCAGTATGCATCAACAAAGCCATGTATGTCCACCACTTTGTCCAATCCTGGTCTTCCTTGGTAGCACAATCCATAATTGGTAGTGCCACACAAATACCTAAAGACCCTCTTTACTGTTGTCCAATGCTCCCTCCCTGGTTTTGACATATACCTACTCAAAACTCCCACTGCATGTGCAATGTCTGGTCTATTACAAACCATTGCATACATCAAACTGCAAACTGCACTGACATACAAAACATGGGACATGTTCTCTTCTTCTTCCTATGTCTTGGGACACTGATCTGCATATAACTTTACACCTATAGGAATAGGAACCTTGACCGGTTTACTTCCATGCATATT